>CM077101.1:2498338-2516566 GCA_039619505.1 Cimex hemipterus | reverse complement strand
TCTAGCACTGCTAGAGTTTATCCATTTTTCTCTTTGTTTTATTTGGATCCATTCTGCAATGGAGGATTCTATGTTTGTTTTTGATATCCCAAGGATAGGCTCGGGGCCTATGTATGGTCTTGCGGATCCTCCTTATGCAGGGGAAAAAATCTAGTAGTATTATAAAGTCATAATTCAGTATATTTGATCAAATAATGTATATTGAATATCGTTTCATTCTATTTTCCCTGTAAATCAGTCTCATGATCTGTAATATTCCTTGTATTGGTAAGGAAAGCTACTTTTGTCTTTTGAAAATGGCCGGCATAAGAAAAGAAACATCACACAACCACCACTGATGATGGTGTGAAGATAAACGTCTTGGGATTAAATAGTTTGGAAAAGAACAGGCGAGCCAAAGCCTTTGAGTAAACAACAACAAACTGTCAAAAATATACAGAATTGCATGATATTGTTAAATTATTTTTACTCTGCCTCAGTGGGAACTTTATTCATTTAGTTATAATTAACTGTACTTGTATTCTTTCAAAGGCATGAAATTGCTACGATGTTGAAAAAAAGCAAAGAAGAAGAGGGAAACAGCTATGTATAAATAGGTTGTACTACATTTGCCAAGTCCTTGAAGGTGGTGATTCACAAAGATAAATTTTATTTTACGTTTTGGCAAATAATAAGAACATTAAAATAGTCTTTTGGTTGTATTTTTAAACATTCATTTATTATTGCGCATTTTAAAAACATGACCTTGATAATCAATCAAATAGGATTTTTGAATAATATTTACGTATAAAATAGCTAACATTGAATCCATACCTATCCATGAGGTAATGGCGCAATATTTTGATGACATGTTTTTTACTTTTCACTATTTACTTTGACAATGGTAAAAATTATTATGCATATGAATTTAACAGTAATCTTTCTGCTGTCACAAGAGACACTGCAGACCACACAAATTTGATTTAACTCTGAAATTCTTTAAATTATGGTAATTAGCAGTAACTGCTTTGTGGTCTCTTGAGACAAAATTATTCGAAATACCAAAATATGTGTAAGATTAATAACTCATATTGAGGAGAATATTTAGTATTTTTACTAAAAATTAAGAAAATTGGAGAAAGCTAGAGGTTTATCTCTCAAACCAAAAGGTTAAAACTCCTGCATAACTTTTTGTGTTAATTAAAAAAGAACTTTGCATTTCCTGCCCCAAAGTGGGAACTGATGCTTATTTTGTCCAACTTTATTTTTTAATCTGAAATTACCATAATTATTAACAAGCAATATATTCAAACAAATGAAAATAATTTTCCATGGAAACATGTTACATTTCAGTGTTTTTGTACTGGATTTGTATTACTAAGTAGTTGTAATAGGGTCAAATATCGCCAAAAAGAAGATATTTTGCGATCATGGATCAAGCACTGAGTAATACAACACTCTCAGTTCGTTCATTAGTGGAATATGAAACCGTTTTTAGCCTAGAATACGGAAATCGTAAGTAAAGGAAATTTGATAGCACAAACACCAAACTCATATTCTGGTAGAGTAAGAAATCAACCTCAAATATTTCTTTGATAATCAGTCTGCAGAATTGAGCACAGTGAACACCTAAATTCATCATTTCACTGCCAATTGTAAAAAATTCTGTATCCTATTATTTTATATTTTGTAATACACAATCATGTGCCATATATTGGTAAAAAAATTAGTATAATCCTCTAGCTGGTTGTTAATGTTGGTCTGCAAATTTATAATCATATGTTGAACCAGCGTTGGGCCCGTCTACACCCAGCATGGGTATCTGATGTTACTCAAACATGATTCGCCTTTGCACCATTTTTAGTATGGAACTCTGTTCTAGATTGTTGTAGTGTTTGAGTAACATCAGTCTTGGGCTGAGAGTATCCTCTCATGGATTCCTCAACTGAGTCTGTCCTCCTTTCTGCTGACACTAGAATTGACGGACAATTCATTTTGAATTGGACTGTCAATTGTAATCTATTTGTCTTGACCCTGACAGTTGATGTTTCTCCATATGGCTGACTCTGGCCGAATGAGTGTCTGACTGGGTCTCATTGACTTATAGTTTTTACTTTTCCAATCTTCCCATTTTATAGTTATTTCCCAGCAAGGGTGAAGGGAAGGAAAAGCGAAATTGGGTATGATGATCTTCTCGCAAGGGTTAGTCATGACCTGGATACACACAACTTGTAATTTGAGGGAATTCCCATTACATAGTTCCCAGGTAATTTGTCAATGGCCCTCCAACTTAAGGTGTACACAGCCCATCTGGTTGATGTGACCTCAATTTTATGGTGACTTTCAACCCAATAAGCCCTATCATGATATAAAGCAATTTTCCCTTAAAAATCGCTCTTTTTTTTTGTTATTTATTGAAGCTTTTTGATTATCATATTTTACGTCCTCCAGGTTTCCTGAAACATTTATTCCCTATTGGGTTGGTGGCGGTCAGATTTATAACTGCATAAAAAATCCACAATTCTTTACACTATTGCCTTATGTTAAAGATTATTTTCAACACATTTATTTTAACTTACACTACGTCAGGGAGCGGTTTCTGCTGGGATTTGAACCCAGAATTGCTAGCATGGCAAATGCAAGTAGGACACCATAACTACTTGGTCACCACGGAACCCTATATTATATAAATATTTTTTTTACTTTTGTTTATTCTTATGTAGAATTTTCTTTTTTTAGGATATCAGGAAAAAGGAAATTATGATATTCTCTTTATAGCAATTTTGTTTACATCTGCAACCTTAGCAAGACTATTATTTGGCAGTGCTATTCCAATTCTTTATACGCCATTTATACTGCTGTTTGGTTTCGTGTGTGGAGTAGCAATGAGGTGGATTTCCTTACTTAGTTATTTCTCTGGAATAGCAACTGTGCCTTATTCGCTTATCATCGGCATATTTGGACCAATAACTCTCTTTCACTCAGCTTATGGAATTGACTATCACTCTTTGGGACGTAACATAGGACATGTAAGTATATAGTATGAATACAGCATAAAATATAAAACAAGGATTTAAAATAGTCAACATATAATAATTCTGCTTCATTAAATGACACCTAATCACCAAAAGTCTAAAAAAAATAAAACCACGTATGAGAACATTGTTAGTAGATATTTTTAACACCTTTGCCAGAATTGATATTTGCTTTTTATTCAACCTTTTGTAGATTCCTAGCAAAAGGAATAATTGTTGAGGTTTTTGGTGTCAAATATTTTTAACATACTTACTTTTATAGATTTTGTTGCTCGCAATACCAGGAACAATTTTGCATTGTACCATTGTTACATTCCTTGCATATCCAATTTTGTGGGCTGGAAACAGATGGAGTTTTGAAGCAGTATTCGGATTCAGTGTAGTCTTGGCTCCTTTGCAAGCAGAATCAACCATCGCTCACTTAGGCGGAGCTCAAGGCAAGTTTTATACACATTGTTTTCACAGCGCTAGAATTTCTTGTTTTCCAAATGAGAAAGAAAAAATTACAATTTTTAAAACAAAAAATACTGTTACTGAATCTCACAAACCATTTAAGCCTGTTATGTTTTTGTATTCCCTGATGTTTTAAAATCATCTGTGCTATTATAGCTTTTTTTTTTTTATTAAATTGAAGGCTGCAACCTTATTGGTTATTAAGCCTTGAGTCTGTGCAAGTTGATGGTGCAGCCCGGTCCCCCCTAGAGCGAAGTCCCTCGCAGACCACGGCGCAGTGGCAGCCCCAGGCCTGGAAAGAATGGAAACCCACGGATCTCTTGCAACTGATGCTTTTGATCTTAATATTACGCGCATGGCTTTATCAAGGAGGGGGGTCAGTGTCTAGTCACTATCGACACCTCCTCTCAGTTCGCTGAAGGTTCCTTGTCCTCAGAGTCCGGGGAGGCACCCCTCAATCCAGCCCAAGGCTGACCAACATCCGAGGACCCGGAAGCGCATCGCCAGAAGTCAGCCGCACCACACTGCCAAAATGGGGGGCCAGCAAAGGAAACAAGAGTTGAGGGGATGGGATATTAGATTTTGTCAATTAGTTGGATGTCTGTTAAGAAGTTAAAAATTTTGTTTATTGAATTTGAGTTGTTGTTTAGTATGGATTGGAAGTCTGTGGGAATTTGATGGATGGTTCTTTTAGAGGTGTATAAAGGACAATCTGTTAGGAAATAGGATATTGTGATGGTAGTTTTACAGAATGGACATGTAGGTTTAGGAGTTCTTTCAAGGAAGAATCCATGGGTGAGTCGGGAGTGGCCAATTCGAAGCCGGGTTAGGAGGGTTTCTTCTTTTTGGGAGGGTCTAGAAGAGGATTCCCATTTCTTTATATCTTTTTTTATTGCAACGAGCTTGTTTCCTGTGCAGGCTCCCCATTCACACTTCCATGCCCCCCAGATGAGCTGCCTAAAGTGACAGCAGAGGTCTCTGAAGAGGACCCCTCTGTGAGGAACATCATTCAAGTCTGCCGCCTTCTCGTTTTCAATTATTCCAGCGTGGCCTAGGATCCATTTGAACAATACATCTACACCTACGTCTTGATATTGCTTTAACTTTGCAAGAATATTATAGATTCTGGGTTTAACGAGGATTTGTTTTTTAGTGTGGTGAGTGCTGAAAAAGAATCAGAACAGATAATTAGGGTGGTACAGACACATTAATGATGTTAATTGCTTTGAGTATAGCTAGGAGTTCAGCAGTAAAACTAGAGTAGTAGTGATGTAAGCGGAAACGATATACTTGTGACTCACAAACAACAACAGATCCGGTTCCATCATCAGATCTGGATCCATCAGTGAAAACAAAAACTTCTTCTGAATGTGCAGATTTGAACATTAGAAATTCATTCTTAAATAATATATACAGTGAGGTACTATCCTTATTGTAAGATGGGAGTGAGTAGCAGATGGAAGGAGTGGGGAGGGTCCATGGGGGATGGGGGATGTATGCAATTTTTGGGATTTATTTTGTAATCTGTTAGGAGTATGTGGATTCTTAGTGGGAAGGAAAAGTGTGGGATGTGCCAGTCAGGGAAGTTTGGAAGAGGGTGTCCGTTTGTAAAAAAAAGAATGGAGAGGGTTATGGGGAGTGGATAGGATTTTGGCAAAATAGAAGAGGTCAGAAATGCGACGCCTATGTTTTAGTGAGAGTTCACCTGAGTCAACATGTATGCTGTTTACAGGGCTAGTACGAAAGCGACCAATAGCCATTCTCAGGCCTGAGTTTTGAATTGGATTGATGATTTCATGTGTTTTTTTACTAGCTGACCCATATGCAATCGATCCGTACTCAATCTTAGACTGGATAATAGTTTTGTATAGCCTCAACAAGCTATTTCTCTCTGCTCCCCAACGGGTAGAATTTAATAGATGGAAGATGATTCTTTTAACAGTGGACCAGAATTCTTTGATGGGTGTGTGCCGATTGACCTTTGTGAGAAAATTAGCCCACGATTGTTTTTTGCTAGTTGTGATTCTGTGATTGGCTTTTTTTTTTTTTTTTTGTCAGAGGAATATATTTCAAAGTTGGTTGAGGAAGGATTTCGGAGAAATTTTCTCATGGTCCTTTTACGTTCATATACAGCTTGAGCACATTCAGAAGTCCACCATGGTACTGGTAGTTTACGGGAGTGGTTGTCTTTGGAATTAGGGATGGAAATTTCAGTAGCTTTTAGGATCTTACTGTTCAAATTCTCAATTAATTCATCAATATTTGTTTCCTCTACTACTAGGTCTTCAAGTTGGACGTTGTTTTGAAATTTTTTCCAATCAGCTTTGTGGATTTGCCAGTAGCAAGGTCTAGAGTAAACATTATTTTTTAGAGAGGATTTGATAAGGATGGGGAAATGATCACTGCCATGGGAGTCAGTGAGAGCATACCAGCTGAGGAAAGGTTAAAGGGTGGGGCTGATAATGGAGAGGTCAATATTTGAAAATTTGCCTGAGCGTGCACAAAAATGTGTGGGGGAGTTGGTATTTAGTATGTTAAGGTTATTTTGATTAATAAAGGTTTCAAGGTTACGCCCATTGTGTGTGTTGAAATCTCCAAGCAAATATACAGGTGAGAGGAGTTGGCGTAACAGATTTTCCATTTCATCAATTGTAAGCTTATGGTATGGGGGGATGTAGATGGAGCATATGGTGAAGGGTTTTGGGAATAGAATTCTAGCTGCAACGACTTGAAGGGGGGGTGGATAAAGACAAGGTTTTTTAATTAAAAGGCAAACACCACCACAGGCAATTAAACCTGAGGTACAATCTGTTCGAGCTATTTGATAGTTACGTATTGTAAAATTATCAATGACGTTTAGGTGAGTTTCTTGAATACTTGCAACATATGGGTCGAATTTATTGATTAGGAGTTGTAGGTCGTTACGGTGAAAATTTATACCATTTATATTCCATTGAATAAAGTTCATGGTGCTGACTATAAATAAGGAAGGGAAATTTTGATATATCGGGTTAAACTTAGTTAACTTAGTTAAGGAAAGTGTTTGTTTGTTTCGATTTTAGGTGTTTTAACTTTAGTTTTAGAAGAGATACTGGAGGAGTTTGAGCCTTGTGATATAGGGCGTTTGGAGCTAATTTTGTCTAAGTTTACAGATGGTTTGGATTTGTTTGTGAATGTGGACATAGTTTTTGCGATGTTCTTATTACTGTTGGAGACGACAAGAGTTGAATTTTGGGAGGGTAAGCTAATAGATGGTGTATTTGAACTGGAGGGGATAGTTATCATGAGTTCATTTTGTGGGGGAGTAGGTTGGATTGGTGATGGTGAACATGTGAGGCACTTTCCTGCAAGGAAATGAACAAGTTTTGTAAGCTTGGCTATCTCTTCTGTAAGGGACTCAATTTTTATGATTTTGTGAGGTCGGGGTTGAGGAATGGATAGGTGAGGTCAGAGAGGATGTAGGATTGGTGGAAGATAGAGGAGTGGTAGTGTGATGGGGTGACACCAGTGGATTTGGAATAAAGTGGCATGTTTAGTTTTCCTGTTGAGAGATACGCTGTTTGTATAGAGCTTCAGCTTGCTTGAAAGACACTTTTTTGCTTTTTCTTATACTTTCTATTTTCTTTTCAGCGATATATACCGGGCACTGTCTAGAGAAGGCAGGATGAGAACCAGAGCAGTTTATGCAGTGTGGTGAATTTGGGCAACTAGATGTTTCATAACTCATTTCACCACAATTTCCACAGTTCTTTGTTTTACAGTATTTGCTCATGTGTCGATATCTATAGCAGGAGTAGCATTGCATTGGATTAGGTGTGAAGGGGTGTACTTTGATTTGTAGAAAATCGAGATTTACTTTTTCTGGGATATCAGGTCTTTGGAAGGTGAGAAATAAAGTTGGGCTGGCAGAGTGTCCATTTGCGCTTTTCTTCAGTCTTTCAACTTTTACCACGCCTTGGGATTCTAGTTCAGTTTGAATCTCTGTTTCAGAACAGTTTACCATTTCAGGAACAAACACGACACCTTTTGAGAAATTCAGAGATCGGTGGAGATTAAAAACCACATTTGCATTTTCGTATGTTTTGATCGTTTGTAGATTTTGGTAATCGTTTTCGTTGTTAATATCAAGGAGGATAGATCCATTTCAGAGAAATTTCATGGAGATTTTTGGAGCATAACTCTTTATAAATCTGCAGACTTTGAAAGGACGGAAATTATTACAGGAGCATTCTTGTTCCGATTCAAGTGACATAACTAGAAATTTCCTGCATCATTTCCCTGTTAATTTTAATTTAGAAGTAGGGTCAGGTGGTTTAGCGGTGAGTGATAAATCCCTTTCAGGCATGGGCAGACTTATGAAATAAAATTTAGCTTCAAAGTGTATAAAGTATAATGAATAAAAGAGATACTACGAAAGGAGAAGGAAGAAAAAGAGAAAGAAAGATAAAATTAAAATAGAAATGGGTAGTCCCTGAGAGAAGAATAGATGTAGATTAGATAGGTGAGTTAATCCTTTGGAAGAGAAAACAATGTGATGACTGTTCGAAGGTTTAGACACAACGAATTATAGCTTTAAACTAATAGTATCAAATGTTACAAACTATCATTCAAAATGCCAACAATCATATTTAATATCTGCATATAAAAGGAGGAACAAATAAAACTCATTAATACATCAAAAGAAATCTAAGATAAATATAATTGCAAAAAGTACACTTATTTTACAGCCCAATATCACCTGAGGCTAAACTTCAAAGTATTTTTTGTTTTTTCTTGAAAACAGCAAAGTAATCATACTAGTTTCTAAGTAGGCCCAAAAATTTTGGAGTTTGATTTCATCGGTAATATTTAATTTTTATTGTTGTAAAATTGATAATAATTTCACACAAGTTATCAGGCTTCGTCTGTATGCTTGATATAATAATACAAATCTAAATTATGGTATGAAATAAGTCAACCTTACTAACTTGGTAATGATTTAATGCTAATAAAACTATCTAGGTGTTCTTATATTTGACTTTCACTCTCTACAAAATGAAATCTGTATTTTAAAAATTTCTATGAAGATGACATTTGATGAATGATCCTTATAAAAAATTAGCAGTATTATTCTATAAAACGTGTAACACAATACAATAAAATTATTTTTTTCTAAAAAGGGGATGACCAAGTTGGTGTGATACAGATTTTGACCAAACATTTTTTGGTGTATCTACACTCCAAAATATCGGACATGTTCCACACTTGTGAATAGGCCCTGGTTTCACCAAAAAATTACTTTCAACATTGAAATTTTCCATTTTTTAATATATATATGTGTGTGTGTTTTTATAATGTATTATATGATAAAAAATTTCATCTAGTTTACTTGAAAAATAATATGGTTTTACAATTCTTCTACTCTAATTTACATTTAAAAAATAGAAAAATAGCCCATCATGCATACATAATATATATACAAATTACATAACATCACTACAAAGATAATGTAATTATTTTTATTTTATAGGACAAGTGAGGCCACTTCAGTTACTTCTACAAGGCGAACAATTGATTACATTATCAATTTCTCTGTTTATTCACGCATTTCTTATGAAGATGGAAAATATCGGCTCGAGAAATGGTAATGTCCTTTTATTTATTGTGCCGATAAGTTTTATTATTTTTAAGACAAATCATTTAAATAATAGTGCACACGAGAATACAAAGGACATATTATTTTAGTAACCAAAGAGTTTATTTTATTTAAACACTATTCAATATAAAATACGAACCTAAAATCTTTCCAATTTGACAAAAGAGTAAAATATAGCTATAAATATAGGCCAAATTCAAATTTGATAATCACAGTCAATTGATTGTCACTAGCATTTCTATCTTTATTCTAGGATTTGTATTACATCAATTGGCAATTTAACCTTAATTTAATTAACCTTTTACTGTTTTCTAAAATTTAAATATTATTAATCAAAGGAATGTCGGTGGTTGCAATGGTTTAGGCACTGACATGTCGCTCATCACTGTAAGGTAAAGTTCCCTGCATTCAAACCCGACATACTTACAAAATGGGCTTTTTTTCAAAAACACCAGCACCCGCAAGGGTTGATATAACCTCTGCTGTTGTGAACCCTCGTTAAAAGTAATTAATACAATCAATTATGACTTCTAAATGCATATATGGATTAATAAAGTATGGAAGTATTTAGCTAGCTCCTCGTGGCCACTTCATAAGTTGCCAAAAATTGAATCCTGATTACACGATATTTTGAAAATATGGTAAAAAGATGGAAAATTTGAAAGGTGGTAGGTTGAGTTGAGAAGTTGGTGACCGAGAAGATCAAAGCCACGATAGCTCAAGTGGTTAGAGCAGCGACATATTTAATCGAAGGTCGTGACGCTAGCTTCATCTCAACCAAGACTTTATTTAAAAAATATAATTAATTTAAATGTAAAAAATATTAATCTTAGAAAATATTATTTATTAAATAAAGTTCAATGTTATATAAATACATGTACATAAATATTTTATATAAATAGATTGGAGGATTGATTTACTGTCATCTTTATAATAAATATTATATTACATAGAACTGAATTTATCACAGCAATAGTAAATTAGTAATGATTACTAATTATTATATATTTAAATGAATTTACATAATACTTATTAGTAGTACATATTTTTGGAAGCATGAACACTCATGCGTATCACAAAATAGTTATTATTTTATCTGAATAACACAAAACAAAAATAAAATTATGTTTTAATAACAACAGTCACTTATACATGAAACCAACCTCATCTATTTTAATGAGCATATGACACAAATGTTGATGTTTTGGGAGATTTTCCTTCTTTTACAAATCTGATTGCGTGCAGTACTGCAACCGTGTCTAACTCCTGCTGAGTAGTTTGTTCATTGTCTAAACAAATTTTTGAAGCTCGTTCCCCAAATTTTTCCAAAATTTTCACTCTATAATCAATAACCGTTGACAAAGGATTTCCCGTCAAAACTATATACTCTAGTTTTTGTAGATTTGTCAAGTGATCGAGTTCATTAATATGCTCTATTTTATTTGAACCTAAATTAATTCCTTGAAGTTCACACAAACACTCAAGCCCCTTTAAGGAAATTATACAGTTTTGAGATAAATCAAGAAAAATTAATTTGGAAAACTTTAGGTTAAGCCCTTCAAATGATGATATGCTGTTTTTTGAAAGGTACAGACGCTGTAGGTTGTCCAGGCCCTCAATTTTTGGCATTTGGTAGATTAAATTTGAGTTTAAACTTAAAGATTTTATATTCGGCAATAGTTTTAACGAGTCATCTAAAATAAAAAAAATTAATATTAATATCATGGAAGTAAATTATTCAATTAAATAGCTTGCAGCCAAGCAGTTACATTTTGCAATGTACGTGTTGCATGTTATGTTCATCTAACTTCAAGCCCAAAAATTTTAAGGTAATATTGAAAACATAAACGCTAATTGTTGATTTTTATTCTGCATCCATAAATACCAAATTGTAAGTCATATGTCCACGTATTTGTATTTAAGGTTTATGGTTCATCTACATTTTCAGAACGGCTTTAACCAAGGTTCATACAGTAAGATATTTTATTTCTTATTAGAATCATAATTAAGTAATAACTGGAAGCAAATGGTGATATGCAATCATAAGTATCATTAATTGAAATTAATAAATCACTCACATTCTCTCATACATTTGACAGATAGCAATAAGAGGCAAGACCTTAATTCTAGAAATCTAGTCAGCTATGACATAATTAGTTACACAATTAAAACTAGTAGTAATTGATATCAAAATTAATGTTTCTCAGCATAACTAGGCATGTGATCACGTTCCATTTTGAACTGGTCATTTAATCTTGCAAACAAAAAATCCACTACTGATACTATAGCATTAAAAAGATGTTTCAATTAATTTATGCAGAAAACAATTGCAAACAAATTATCAATGGTGCATAGCATTAATTCTTGGTTAAAATATTGCTGGTCTGTATGTGTCAAATTTATTTGAAGGTTAGTGCATCAGAAGAACTCTTAATATGTTTGATCTTATACCGTACAAAATCGAATTAATTTCAATCCCTTTGGGATATGTGGATAAGTGATGACTTTTCTCAAAATACAAAAAATAAATAAATAAAAAAGCTCAGTTTATATATTTATGTTGACTATATTGCTATGTGTGTAACAGTTTAAAAAGAGTAATCAAACTGTAAGGATCTTTTGATTTTATTTAGTCTATTAAGGCTTAATAATTGTCAAGCAAATAAGCACTAATTACTAACCAACTATTTCTATTTTGTTATGGCTGAAATCGGCTTCGACAAGTTTGTTCCAATTGTTCGCTTCAGTAATTGTGTTTCTGTGAAGCGTATCGCACAGTAAAATATCACATATTTGCTTCAGTTCACACCAAATCACAGTTATATACTCTAACTTTTGCCTGAGATCTTCAGCTTTTATTAAATTAACAGGATCTATTTTGTTCAAAACAAGTTTTCTCAATGATTTAAAAGGTGAAAGTTCAAAATATAGCATAGATTTATTTATATTGCTGGAGCCCACAGAGCTGTTAACTTCACTTATTGTCACTTTGTGCAGATTGCTACAAAAATCAAGTATAACACTGAAATCATGCTGAAACCCAACCATGTTTACTGGTGGACATGGAAGTTTTAACCTCTCACTGATTGCATGTACCTAAAAATATAAAGAAAATATGTTAATAATAATACTACATTTAAGAAGTGTAATTATTAATTAGATCATGTATTTAACATACAACAATAAAAATTGGTTTTCGTTATTGCTAAATGGCTAATGTGTTAAATAAAGCAAAAACAAATAAATTAACTAGGCAGTAGTCAAAAAAATTAAAACCAGTCATTTTGATTTCTGTGACAGAACTGTAAAAATTAGGGCGAAAAAGTAATGCAATTAAAATGATAAAATATATATAATGTATTACAGTTCTCTGTTAGGTTTTGCAGTCAATAGGCACACAAAAAGAGAAAGACACAAATTAATTTAGAGGAAATTTTGAATACACTGAGTGGTCCCAAATCACAGGTCAAAAATTCAATATCTTATATGAAATTGAACGCTGACTAAAAAAGGTCCTATAAACCTGAGTCTGGAAGGAAAGCCTTCAGTTCCTTTACTAGGGTTAAAAAAAATTTACATGATTTTTAAAAGTTAGGAGGGTACGGGCACAAAAATTCAGTCTCTGACATTTTTATCAATAAATTCAAAAATGCACACCTATTAAAAGTATTCCAAATTGTTTTAATGATTCTTTGACAGATTAGACCAATCCCAGTCCAATTGATGAAGCATCTCAATTTTGGCAAATTTATTACTTTTCACACAGTTCGAAAATCACTGTTCCTAATAGGTTGGGATAACTGTGATGATCTGGGATGATTGAGTGAATTAATGTACAATAATTTTGAAGGGGTTGAACAAATTTTAAACTGTGCATATCTTTTAATAAATATTACATTTTATTCTTTAAAAAAAATTACAAAAGTTTGTTAATAATAAACTTGATGGTTAATCACAGTTCAGTACCCTCCTTGAGCTGTGATATCTTTGCACCTTTTATGTTAAGTCCAAACTACAATAATTTTTGCAAATTTGATGAAGAAATCCACAGGATTTTAAGACTTTCTTACTCAGCGTTCAATTTCCTATAAGGTCTTGACTCTTTGACCCATGATTTGGGGGTACCAAACCACATGGATGGCTTCAATTGGTAAAAAAAATATCTTACCTCACCTCATAAGAAAAAGGATGATTCCTCAAATGATTAAACGATACAAAAAGACAAACAGCAAAGTATACTTGTTTCTCTTCCACATAAGGAAATTATTTTGTTGTAAAAAAATTATGTAACATAGTTGCTTCAATGTCTTCATTGCATCATTACCGAGGGATATAGAATGAAATACACTTGGGTGCTCCTTTTTCTCTCTTATTCACTAAATATTTTTCTCTCTCTCTCACCCTGTCTTTCTTTCTACTCCCTTTTTCTCTATCATCTCAATCTCACACACACTGTTTGTTTTTTCTTTCTCTTTTATTATATATCAACTTACTCTCTTACTCTTACAATTTCTCACTCTCTCTCTCTAACATTGTATAAATTTGAATTACACAAATATAGTAGAAATGGACGTAGAAAAACATTATAACTGTACGAGTGGTCAATATTTGACGAAATTCTGCGACACTAAATAAAACCGCATACACTCATATTTATAAAAACAATTAGAACTAATTGAAGGGTTACCTGAATGAGTTGAAAATGATAATCATCTATAGGTTTCAGTTTGTAGCAAGAGTCGTTGGAAATATTCGACATAAATTTCTGTAGTATAACAATGACATCGTACTTATCAAAATCCAAGAAATAAGACAAAGGTTTTGGTAGTGTAAGGAGCAATAAGCTGAGTATACTGGAAAGGTAATTTTCCAAGTCGGTTCTACGTTTTTCGATAAAATTCGGATTCTTGTTGATCATTTTCTTGGGTGGAAGAATATCTTTGGATATGCCATGATCATTGACCAACGTGGCATGCAAAGCGGAGAATTCCCTGTATCTGTGCTGGACCTGCCAGCTCACAGGTCCGACCCTTACGTTGATCACGTAGTATGTCACACCGTCTTTCTCTTCGACGCGAGGTATGTCGATGCTCCAGTCCTTTTGATGGTTCAACAGACAACTGGCCATTTTCCAACAACTCTCGAATATCAGTCCAAATGCTTTCTATTCGCATATAAAGGGTGAACGCTCGATTTGTACAATACGATGCTGAATTCTGAACATGATTTTTACATGCAACTCGTTTACATTTGTTACAGGATGCTCAGCATAGGCCACTGTCGGTCGGCGCACCTTTTAACATACTCAACTTTACAACACTGAAATCAATGCTAGTCACTACAGAGTAATATCTCCAAAAACCTTTTAGGGGATTATAAAGTGCAGGATAACAGATAATCCGTTCTTTAAACACAAAAGTAATTGATAGTGAAGAGAATCGAGAGAATATTCTTTTGGATCGATTCATCGTGTCGCTACGAATTTTCGATGTTGAAATTTCATATCAGCGTTAAACCCGGTTGTAAGAAAGCGACCCGCTAAAAATAACTTATAGACCAACTGCAATGCAAGCAGAAGGAAAAATAGGATGGTTAACAGAAATGATGTTTTATTGAGCTTAGTTACATCATCATTAGGGCTGCGCATATTTTTTAGCTCAGTAAATTTGCCATTTAGTTCAAAGTGTGTAAGAATTTGCTAGGAAATGGTCTCTTAAATAACTAGCCATTTACATCCTGGTTGCAATGGTTGCCTACAGGTCTTTCAGACAATCTTATGTGGTTTTAGAAGAGGGTAGCTTACAAATAGGATTGTACTGATTTCCGTTGATTGGGCCAATAATATAGCCTTTTAACGGCTGCTTCAGTTTCCTCCATTCCACAATTATTGATTTTCCCTGAGTGATAGTTTTCTATAATGCTCTGTATTTCGTTTTCATCAATTATTTTTTTAGTACATTTTCGGAATCTTTAAAAGGTTTTGCTAAGTTTAAACAAAATTCTCTATCTAT
This sequence comes from Cimex hemipterus, assembly GCA_039619505.1. Lineage (NCBI taxonomy): Eukaryota > Metazoa > Arthropoda > Insecta > Hemiptera > Cimicidae > Cimex > Cimex hemipterus. The sequence continues at coordinate 2,501,453 of CM077101.1, read as the reverse complement.
ATCGTTTTCAAAATAAATGCAATATCTCTTTTTTTGGTAGAATGTAATATTTTACAAAGTTAACTATCTCTATTTCCAGATTAATTTTATAAATTTGGCATATTATCTTCCATTCTTGTTGTTAAATAAATTCAATATTTTTATTTTAGCCGGGTTATGTTCGACGGTTGAGATTATTATTTGATTCTTTCCATGATTTACCGCGCTTTCTGTAATCGGTATCTCAATTTGAGTGTTCCCATTGCGATTAGAATGAATTGTTTCTCCATCACTCTCTGATTGATCAAAATTAAAGGGGCTTTTGTCAACATTAACTATTAGAGATTGACGACACCAGTTCATCTGGGTTATTGAAAACTTCATTCGCGAATCTGGGTACTGTTCTCGTAAAATAACAATTTTAAAAACTTACAATTGTAATATTAAGATCTTCATGAAAATTCCGATGTTCTCGCAATTTTATGTCTGATGAATCAGTAAAGTTCGTATGCTGTGAACTTGAAAATTGTCCTGAGCCAGTCATGGTTTTGCGTGTACTAAATTAGTTTTGAAAAAGAACACTTTATTTCACAGAAAAGCAATACAAAACTGGAATAACTAATTCCAACTAGGAAATATTCGGTTTATACTCGATGAAAGCCCGGAACGATTGAATAAAAAATATTAATATTAGCAAAGGCTTGGGGATGTAAATTAAGGAGGGGTTTCTTGGAAATGAACAACCAATTAGAAACTATTTCAACTATTATAATTATTATGTTTACCAGTGAATATTGTTGGCTTCCAGAATAATTTTGGTGTAATTTTTGCAGCAATCTAGACAAGCATACAATAAACATAATAAAAAGCTCTTTTGTTTTCAGTAATGCAAATATAAATGTTTGCTATATTTGGAGCATTAAATCACTGAGAAAATTTATTAAGTCAATTGTTAATGCTGATCCCAGTCATTTCTGTCATGAATCAATTTGCTTCTGACAGAAAATCCTTTCATTTTTATGTATTAGGGTATGACTGATGAAATGCAAAGGACATTAATAGTTTTGCTAGTTAATAACGCATAGTTTTCATTTTACAGTAGACTGCCATTTGAATAATCTCACAAATACATTATCTTCAGTTTCTTGCTCATTAGATAGTTACATTTTTCACAGGATGAAATTGATACTATGCTGATATTCATCTGAATCAGAATAATGATTAATGAAATGACCACATTGCTTGATCAGAGAATCAAACTTAATCAGTTGCTTTTTGTTTCAGCTGGTTTTGTACTAGCTCTTCTCGCATGGCAGCTACTTGGAGGGATCATGGGAATTGTTTTAGGAATAATTATTCGATATCCTTACAAATTTGCTTATAATGATAATATAACACAAGTGACTCTCGCCATTGGAATGTTATACTTCTCTTATTACATATCTGACATCATTGGTAATATCATGATTATATTTCTTAATCATTTCTAAGACTTGGTTAATTTTTTAAGAATTCTTTGAGAAATGTTAAATTATTCGCAAGAAGGAAATATTCTTAAAGATAATAGCTTTTTAATTTAATGTTATAATAAATTGGCAATTTAACCTTAATTTAATTAACCTTTTATTGTTTTCTAAAATTTAAATATTATTAATCAAAGGGAGGAGCATCAGTGGCCGCAATGGTTTAGGCATTGGCATGGCACCCATCACTGTAAAGTAAAGGGTTTGAATCCAGCGTCCCTGCATTCGAACCCAACATACATACAAATGGGCTTTTTTCAAAAACACCGGCACCCCGAGGGTTGATATATCTTCTGCCGTTGTGAACCCTCATAAAAAAAATTAATAAAAAATAAAATAAAATAAGTTAATAAAATAATTAATCAAAAAATGATTTTGTGTAAATTTTGTTTGATTATTTCTAAATAAATTGTATTTTTGATTTTCACTACAAAATGTTTAATTAATCTTACTTCCAAAAAATTGGTGTCTTTGAAGAAAGTGTTCTTTACACCGCTGTTAAACTGGAGGATTCATAGAGGGAAATTGTAAAGAAACTCTCTTAGAAAATAGAATGTGTTTACGGATTTACTATTTGAATAAAAACTACTCGTATCAAAAACCAGTATCTTTACTATTGATTACTGTACATACATTAACATCATTCCATAACATAAGAAGTAATCCCCCATTAACTGCCAAGACCCAATCTAGGTTCTCATATCAATCTCAACCACTACGTCAAATCTCTCAACAGAATATATCATTTCTACTAAATGATAGACTAATTAAATAGTTAGTAAATTTTAAACATTAAATTTGAGATAAAAAAGCCAAGGTCACGGATGGTTTTCAAACCCATGGTGGCTCCAGTGGTTAGATCGAAAGAATGTGCATTCAAATCCCATCTGAGACGTTGGTTTTTTTAATCCCATATTTCATGTTTAAAATTAATTTATGTATAAATGTAATGAATAGTACTGAAAGCATAAAAATTTTTAATAAATATACTCGTTTGTCCAGAAAATAATGCAGGTTTATGGTTATAAAACAAAAGCAATTATTGGGTTGCCCGGAAAATAATGCAGGATTTTGGTATTAAACAAAAAAAAAAAAAAAGAAACTAGTTACTTTAAAGCAATGTTCTTTAATCAAAATAATTTCCCATACTCTCAATACATTTCTCCCAACGTGTTGGTAACTTATTAATTCCGTCTGAGTAGAATTCAGAATTTTTAGAATTGATAAAGTCAATAAATGCATTTTCCAGTTCCGTTTGATTTTTGAATATTATGTGTTGTAAGTAGTGGTCCAGGTGTCTAAAAAAATGGTAGTCAGTAGGCGAGAGGTCCGGAGAGTAGGGTGGGTGAGGCAAAGTTTCATAGCCAAGCTCCAATAATTTTTGTGACGTTACACGTGACACATGTGGTCGAGCGTTGTCATGCAACAAAATGGGCCCTTTCCGATTGACCAAAGAGGGCTTCATTACTGCCAATTTCTGATGCATGGTATTAATTTGGTTACAGTATGATTCAGCATTGATGGTTTCGCCAGGATTTAAGAAGCTGTAGTGTATTAAACCAAATGAAGCCCACCATACCGTAACCATTACCTTTTTTTGATGAGTTGGGGGC
>CM077101.1:2404335-2498238 GCA_039619505.1 Cimex hemipterus | reverse complement strand
ATCGCAGAACATCATCATTAAGAGAGGAAGGCCTTCCACGACCTTCTTCATCTTCAAGGCTGAAATCTCCCTCCCGAAATTTTTTAAACCACCTTTGCACAGTGCACTCATTAACACAACCCTCGCCCCAGACTTGGTTAATGTTTCTAGCCGTTTGGGCTCCGCTTCGGCCGAGTTTAAACTCGTAAAAGAAAATCGTACGAAATTCTCGCTTTGACATTATAAGGATGACTGAATTATTTCCAAGTAGCGGAATGCTACAGAGGTAAACAAACAATATCATTTGGAAGAGGATTAATAAGTGTTGACATTCATACAAATGAGTAATCCTGTAAACGTAAACAGAATATTTTATATAGATTTTTTTTAATGAAAACTTAAAATCCTGCATTATTTTCCGGACAACCCAATAAATAAATTATTTTAAACATTTTTTATTGGTGTTAAATAGTTAAATACTCTCCATCTCTCTCAATACACTTCTCCCAATGTGATGGCAACTTTGCTATACCCTCTGAAGAGAATTTTTAGTCTTTTTGGTTAACAAATTCTGTAAAAGCATTGTCTCATGACTTATGATCAATAAATTTTTTTGTACTGTAAAACATTGTCTAGGGGCCTGAAAAAAATGGTAGTTCATAGACGAGAGGTCTGTACTATAGAGAAGGTGAAACTCTTAATAAGACAGTTTTCGTGTTGTCACATATGAGACACGGGAGGGAGGCCGAGCCTTGTAGTGTAAGTGAATCAGCCTTTTCCCAATGACTAAATGTGACTTCAGCAATACCAAATTCTGGTGCATTGCTTTAATTTGAGAGCAACATATTTCGTTCTTGATTGTTTCGCAAAGATTCAAGAAACTGTATTAAGTAAATCAATCAAAATGAAGCACTCCAAAGAATCAACATCACTTTTTTGATGTGTTGTGGACTTTGGAAAAAAAAGGGTTGCTCCTTCTCCTTTGTTGAGCCACTCTCCCGAATATCTGCTGTTATCGACAAGAGAGAATTCTCTTTCCATCACAAGTAACAATTCTATCCAGAAAAGATTTGTTTCTGTTTTGATAAGGTGTTGTGCAAACTTTATGAGATTTTTTGTCGTTTAATGCACGAGGAAGCCATCTTTTGAGCTTATTTACCATTCCAATTGCTTTAAGGAGGTTAGCAATGGCTGATTTGCTAACTGAAAGATTCTCTGAAAGTTGTTCTGGAATTTTCTTCGACTAAAGCAGAACATCCTCATCCTTCCACGAACTTCTTTGTCTTCAAGACTAAAGTCTCCCTTTCAACATTTTTTAAAACATCTCTCAATGGTGCTCTCACTCATCCTGCCATCACATCAGAATGTTTCTGACCATTTGGGCACTGTTCTGGCCGAGTTTAAACTAGTAAAACGAAATTACACGAAAATCACTGTTAACTTTGTAGTAAAGACTAAATTATTCTGAAGTGACAAAATTCTGCAAAACATTTTTGTTTGGAAGAAGATTAAAAAGTGTTAACATTCATACAAAATAATAATCCATCGAATGTAAACAGTTTATTATTTAGAGGGGCAATTAAAAGAAAACATGAAAACCTGCATTGTTTTCCAGGCAACTGAATATTACAATGTAACGTATTAATTTTGTTTCTTGCTTACAACTTGTTCTATAAGGTTTACATTAATAGCAATAAATTTAATAGATAATTCATAAATTTAAATTAGTCACAATATTTTCATTTTGTTCATATAATTTCATTGGGACTACCTTATAAAATTATAAAACATTTTCAGGTGTAAGTGGTGTACTTGCTGTTGTACTTTTTGGTATCTTGTTAAGTTCAACTAAAATAAAAATTAGCCCTGAGACTGAAGTATATACAAACAACTTTTGGGAATATATTTCATTTTTGACAAAAACCCTTGTGTTTGTTATGGCTGGCATTCGCTTAGGTTATGACAACCACTATCCTCAAGTAACTGACATCGGATATGTTATTCTACTGTACATACTATGTCTTGTAGCCAGGTAAGTTAGTTTTGAAATACATTTCAGTAATTTAATGCCAGTAAAAAACCATTTTGTCCAGGATTATGATTTACTTAATTGCAAGCCCTGTACTAAGGAAATCTGGTCCGCAATTATCATGGAGAAGTATAGTCATTTCAGTTTGGGGCATTTATAGAGGGTCACCCACTCTGTTGCTTGCAGTATTGTATTCAGCTCATTATCAGAATGAATTTGGCTACAGGGTAAAAACATAGTTTTTAATTTATCCTAAATTAGCAATGAATAAAACATTGAAACAAAACTATTATCGTATATTTTTTAAATTTAATGTAAACAATATTATATCTCTGCCATTTTTAATTATTTTATGTTGTAGGTGCTTTCATATGCCACACTAATTGTTATATTGTCACTGTTATTAAACTCATTTCTCATGCGATTTTTACTTAGTGTGCTAGGCTTGTATGATTTATCGAGAACAAAACGAGTAAATATGAACATGGCAGTAGCACAAATTAATGCCTGCAGAGAAAAGTAATTAACTATTTAAGTTTAAGCATTCCATTATTCAAGCTAACAAACTTGTCATCATGTTTTAGAGCAATGTTTTCCCTAAAACTGGATAGAATAATCGCAGATGCTAATTGGCTAGTTGTTGAAAGTATAACTCGAATTGGGCATCCATATCGAAAGAAAATGAAAGGACATGTATGTTTCTTTTTACGATAATTTATAAAATTGTTGCGGAGAATAATTGCACTTGTAGACAATAAGATAATAAACATTTCAAAAAATATTATAATTAGCTTGAATTATTCTTTTTTTTTAATGTTTCAGGGTACATATGATGATGATATAGGAAATGACTTTCAAATTCGTTTGCTCAGTTGTCCAGATTGTGGAGGCCACACTTTGTGCCCACCGTCCTTGAAAGAAATTGATGATATGACTTTAGAAGCAAAGCATCGCATTTTAAAGGCTCAATTGGTATGATTGGGTGTCTGTTTAAAGAGTTAGATGTACTGACCACATTTTTACTCACAAGTAATTTGGATCTTGGTACGGTCTAGATGAAAACATTTTTACAATAGTGTTATGGTCTTTCTTTAGTTTTTTAAAAAAAGTTTTTTATTAATAAAATTAAATAAATAATTTTTTAAATTAAACCATGGGTTTATGAGCCAAAGCAAACCATCTATTAAAAACTTAATTATGTTAATTTGTAGTCATATTTAGGATTGTTTTATCCTGATGATGATCTTAAAATAGGATGAACGCTTGGCAGTAAAACTTGAATTTGTTTTTGTTTGTCAAACATACCAAGACCAAATTTTTTGTGATTGGGTGACCCACATTTTGGAACATAAATTGGCTAAAGAGGAAGACAAAATAAAAGTTATTATTGTTACCCGACAGGTCTCATATTGGCGTCAATACGATCTGGGAATTCTATCAAGAAGGGGCATTAGAATACTGACTAATTTAATTGATGGTGCTGTTACAAAAGAAGATCCAATGCTGAGAGCAGTGGATTTAAAAATTCAAACAGAAGGATCAAAAATATTGAAAAACATGAAGTCATGCTTTGGACATTTGCTAACTGTTACATCAAAACAACATCGATTCATTCCAACCAATATGTTAGTATAAATATGTGATATATTTGCTATCATAAAAATTATATGAATAGGTTATATAACATGTCTGTTAACATTTTTTCTGTTTAAAGTTAAATCAATTTTTTTCACAATTCTCATCTATGTGTATTGTATGTTGTTCATCTAAATCTATCTATGTGATTCCAGCATCCGTGCAATGTGCTTTCGCTTATGTACTTCAAGAACTTTTCAGATAATTATGGCTTCACTTGCAATGTTTGATTTAGCCATTCTATTACATTTGACAATGCTGTATTATTTTCAAAATCAATTTGGAGATCATGATGTTTTTGCCTTCTATGCCCAAATACTTGATTTTATATTTTTTAGCATATTTCTGTTAGAATTTTGGATCCAGGTTTGTTTATCTGAAATCATAGATTTGAATAAAGTTTTTTTGTCAATGGCAATAATTAAATACTATAAATTAATCGATTGCAGGTTTTAGGTATTGGTTTCGTTCAGTACTTCCGGAGTCATGTGAATAAAGTAGAATTTGCTGTTGGCATATTAATAAGAGGAAGTGAAATTGCAATGTGTGTAGACACTTCCATCGATATGAAACAAGTGCTAAATGTTCTCAAATCATACGACATTATACTATTTCTGAAAACCTTACTCCTCTTACGTGCTGTACGCTTGTATATTTTTTGGACGGTAAGAGAAAATACTATCATTCAATTGCACATTTAAATACAAACTGCTAATATTTTAAACTGAAAAAAGTTAATTCTTTAATACCTAAAATCTCATTATTTTGTCAGGAAATTAATTATTAAAATCCAAAACAATAAAAGCTACAAACAAGTTTACATTGATCCCGTCTCTAATAATCTATTGTTTTTAAGCAAGTTTTAAAAACTTATAAAATTATAAAATAATCCATAAAACAAAAAAATCTTTTTAAATAATTATGTGAATTAGCTAGTGTAGTATAAAAATATATTTATAATTTTTTGTTTGTTTTATGGATCAATTTATTAAGTCATTTGTACAGGGTTTTAGCCTTCTTGCCTGTCAAATCATCGCGGTATTCTTATAATCTGTACCTGTTAATTCTTATTCTCTTGGATGTGTGGGGTCCTATCTAGACGTGTCATCAGCGTTTGACTGCAGGATGACAATCTTTTATACAAAATAATGTGTGTCATTCCATCCCTTATACCTATTTCTTCACTTCTACCTCATAGAATGATTCTTTGAGTTCACTAAGGGTTGGTCTACTCCAACAAATATCCTGTGGGAGCAGAGTGCCTCAGGGCAGTGTCCTAGAACTAACCCCTCTTCCCTCCTTGCATCCTTTTCAGACAACTTTTCTCTGATCCTGCAATTGCCTGGGAGGAGCTCCAGGCCCACATCCAACAAATAGCCAATTGAAGCAAACTTTGGAGTATAAAGATTAACGAAAACAAATGCAACCATATTACATTTACTCTCTGAAGCAAAATCCCTCACAAACTTCTTCAACAACATTCCTATCCCTAAAACCGACTGCGTACACTACATTCGATTCTACCTTGTTGCACGTTTAACCTGGAACCATCACATACAAATAAAAAAAGTGCTGAACAGATGCTTTGCACTACACTGTAAACTGATTGGATGCAAACCTAACCTGCCAACAAAAAACACTACTCAAATTGATTTGGATAAATGTACTGGAACTATGGGACACTGCTAAACTTACCAATGTCTAACGAATTCAGTCATTCCAATACAGTCTTCAGAATCATAGTTAATATTCCCTACTATGTAATATGGGACCTCTTTGCCAAGGACTAATACTTGAGTAAAGTTGGAGAACAGCAATGGTTGCTAACTCCTCTCAAGACATAATGTATTGTCAATGTGAATGATAAATCCATAAAATTACAAAACGTATTATTATATACAGTTGGTAAATATTTTATATTAAAAAAATCTCTTGGAATGAAACTATTAACTTTAGTTTTCATTCCATGCTTATTTAACTATGTAGTCCTTATATCCTTGGATATAAAATGAAACCTGTATAGAAGTATTCCTACATTACATAGCCGGAGCCGTACTTATCTTTGCGTAGTAGTTTATGCTATCCAACTTATTGTTCTTTCAAATAGTAAACTAGAAATATGTTTAGTTGAATAAAGTGTATATTATTAAAGAGTTGAAAATTCAATTTTAGGCATTGATCCCTAAGCTACTAAATGTTATTGACAGACAAATGGATGATAGTCTGATGAAGAGCTATGACATTGGAAAGGCATTTCTTGTTGGACAAGAAAGAGTCATGAAATTTCTTGCGCATGTTGTCTGTAATGAAACAGTTTACAACAACTTAAGAAGAGTACTAGAGGCAGACAGATTAAAAGTTACAAAAGACCTTGGTAAACATTGCAAAATAACTAATTCCATAATTCATCAAACTCATAGATGTACACTACACACATGCATGTGCATGTGTTTACCTTTTTTTGTGTCTTGCTGGTGGCTTTTAACAGTAGCAGAGATAAGTGCTCCCTTAAGAGGGCTTTCTGTTATTTTAAATTGAAATTGTAGGATGTCGCTATCTTTGTACATGTGATGGTAAAGTTCAAAAAACACAAAAAAATACACATTTGTATCCCTATGTACCTAACCTAACTCAAGTTATTCAATCAACATCACATTTATAAATACATTCATACAAAACATAACCTTTCAAACAGTGTGTATATACATATATACACTTTATAAACATTTATACTTAGTTATCAACTAATCTACTTCAGTGGATCTGTAGGGTATCTTATGTAGACCAATCTAAACATATACGCAAAACACTTAAGGTCAACTCGAAGATAGAAGACCACACCTTGTCCTACAGTGCTAATAGTACACATATTAATAGAATATGCTTCACAGTTACTAGTGTGACATGCAGTAGAATCTCCAAACATTTGTTTTACTTTTGGTTTTTGTAGGATTAATCCAGAAAGATCGTCCTGCAATTGCAATTACCATGAAAACTCGACATGCAATTCGCCATATAATAAATATTATGTCAGACTGTTTAAATGATCTAAAAGAAGAAGGTAAAAAAAATACAGTTAATTAATTTTTTTAAATGTAATTTATTTATTATAACTATTGTATTGTCCAATGAAAAGGAAATTTATCCAGCCATTTATATTTCATTTTGTCAACATTTTGTCCAGCTGAATCAAAATCTATTTGTATTTAACTGCTTCTATAAAAAAATTGTTGTCATTTCTCTCGATTATAAGAGTACCATACATTTTTAGCTTAAGTGAATGTCAATGATATAAGGGCTCTTGCCAGCGACAAAATAAATATCAACACACATTACGTTTTATATTGAGAAGTTGTTTTACAAATTAAATTTTTTTTTAATTAGGAATTTTGGATGCAATAGAGAACAAAGTATTGGTATCTTCATTAGACCTCATAAGGAAAAAATTAAGAGACATTTCAGTTGTGAATCCATGTCCACCAGACTTCATTTTGAGAGAAATACCTTGGCTTCATGGTGATCATGACACTTCAGATTTCCTTCTGGTAACAATTAATTTTAATCGTAGTGTGGTTTTAAAGATGTTTTAATATGTCTACGGTAAAATTTTGCACGTTTTTTCCCACAGATTCAAACAAATTATAATGTATGCATTATTTTATCTTTTTTATATACATTTTTATGTATTAATTTTGTAAGTAGAGACAGAGTTTGTACTCAGATTTTACTTTATAAAAAAAAAAAAAATAGTTTATACAACTTTCAATTTAAAAAAAGTTTATTCAATGAATTCAACTTTCAATTAATTACTTAACTTCTTCAATTCACTAGTTTTTGTGGTCTGTTTGACCAATATCTTGCAATTAATTAAGGTTTTTAGTTGAGATAAAAAAAGTCAATGTGATGAGTGTGATTCAAACCCATGACCTTCGGCTTGATACGCCGCTGCTCAACCACGTGAGCCATCATGACTTGGATCCACTTGAACTAGTGAATTGAATAAGTTAAAATGAAGTATATCTTCACTAAAGCTCTCCATGGCCATTTCATTTGTCGCCGAGAATCAAATAGATTTCATGACATTTGAAATCTGGCAAAAAGGAGGAAAAATTCAAAAGGTAGGGTTGAGATAGGAAGTTGGTGTCCAAGTGGATCGAGGCCACAATCGCCGAAGATCGTGAGTTCGAATCCATCTCATGCCATTAATTTTTTTATCTCAACTAAAAACCTTAATTAATCGCTAGATATTAATTGGTCAAGCGGACCTCGAAAACTAGTGAAGTGAAGAAGTTTATACAACTTTTCTAAACAATTTATTTAACACATTTTACACAAGTTAAATTATTTTCATATACGTCACTCATCTCCAAAGAATATAACAAAAAATCAGATAATTCTGTAACCACTATTTTATTTATTTTTGTCATAAATAAAATAAATTCATAAATGATGAAATAATTACATCATTTTGCCATCTTTGGTGGTGGGATGTGTCACAAACTAGAGGTGCTTCATCCCAAAGTGTTCAAAGATAAATCTAAAAAGAAAAATAACTGTTAGACTCAGCAACTTTGTAAAAATTTTTTTTGCAAACTTCATTTTGTAACTTTTAAAGTTTTATTTATATCTAACTGTTCCTCAGACAATCGTGATGCACTGACGGGTGACTTATTGCACCATCATAAGTGAGGAAATGTTAGGGATACTCCATTCCTCACTTAAGATGGTGCAATACCAAAATATGTTTGAATAGCTCAACAAATAGTGAATGAAGGTGCCAAGATCACCCAGTAAGTGACCCAATTCTGGTTCAGCCGATTTACCGATTTGCAAATCACCACTCCTTAAACATAGCATAAAATAAAACAGAAAAACAGAACCACATCACAGTAAAGTTAAATTTTGGTGGAAAATATTCCATTTACTTCCACCAAAACAACTAACTCCACAACTATCCTTAAGATTTACTGTTAAAACACATAATATATTGCTGTTTTGTTTTATCTGTTGTTTTATTGCACAAAAATTTTTCGCTTAACTCAGTGATATAAATAATTGTCAGCTTATTTGTAGTTCAGATATATAATTAAGTTCATTTTTTATTTGGTTTATTTTTAGCATCATTCAAGGCTTTCAAGTTATGATACTGGAGATGTTATAATAAAATATGGAGATGACCCGGTTGGATTGTATGTTTTGGTATCTGGCTTAGTTAAAAGTTATTACCGGCCATCATCTAACATAATTGAGGTAAATTGGATGTTATTTAAATGCACTCTAATTATAGTCAGAATAAAGCCCAAAATAAATAGCCTCATATTTTTAACCTTTCATTTCAAGCTTAGTTTAGTAACTCCTTTTAACAACTTAACATTTTTTTTTTTTTTCAAATAAAAGAAAAGGTAAATATGAAAGCAATGGCTGAAAGCAAGCAAAAATTTTTTCATGAAAATCTTATAAAGATAACACATGAGCAATAGTCATAACAAATGTTTTTTTACATGATTGTAATATATGTCAATATATGATTTTTGACACTTATTTTATCATGTTATCTATCCTACACATATTTACAGGTTAATACAAACTATCAACCTCTATTTCAGTCTTAAAAAACAATAAAACATTTATTATGGTTTATCATGACATAGTGCTTTAATAATTATGTGAAAAGTTCTTGTTTAAAGTTAATTTTGTTGTTCTTGTTTAAAATATTTTAGCAAACGAATAAATATGGAATTCTTCCTAACTGTGATTTTTTCACTAATTTAAAATTTGATTTGCCACAAGAAGACTATGTTGTATCTGGAAATTTGGTTGGTGAAACTGGTATGGTCACTGGCAGAAGATACGATATGGATGTGCTTTGTGAAACTGCAGTTCAAGTAAGAAAACATTTAAATAAGTATTTATATGATTTTGGTACAGATAAATTTCTAGTCATTGATTTTTCATAAACAAACTATAAAAAATATGCAAACTAAGTACATAAAATCTACTGTAGCATTTCAAGAGCGATGCAATAAAAAATAAAAAGTTGGCAAGAAGTATTGTCATTACACTTACTTTACACACAGTGGTTTATTTGCTTTAATTTTTGTGTTTAAGTTATGTACATTTCTACTATAACTTAAACAACAACTTGTGTATATTATATTTGCTAATTAATGAGATTGATTTATTTTATGTACTAAGAATAACAAAATTATGTGTAGGTGTATTACATACCCTGGAAAATAATGAAAGCAGTTCTACATGATTCTGAAGATTCGGGTCTCATGCAATCAAAAGTTTGGAAATCTATTGGAATAAAGATCGCTGTAATTTTGTTACAATATTCCACACATTTTCAGGTATAAATTTCAAAAAAAATCATTAACTATTGGGTTGTCTGGAAAATAATGCAAGTTTTCATATTTTTTTCAATTACACCTTTATATAATAATCCGTTTACATTTGATGGATTATTCTTTTGTATGGACATCAACTGTTTTTAATCCACTCCCAAGCAAAAATGTTTGTTTACCTCAGTAGCATTTCATTACTTGGGAATAATTCAGTCTTTACTAAAATGCCAATGTGTGATTTTTGTGTAATTTTGTTTTACGAATTTAAACTCAGTCAGAATGGTGCTCAGATGGCCATAAACACTAATGAAGTCAGGGGCAATGACAATGCGAATTAGATAGTTTAGAAAATTTTGAGAGAGAGGCTTTAATATTCAAGACAAAGAAGGTTGTTATGGATGGATTTCCTCCCTAGATGATGTTCGGCTTCGGTCAAAGAAAATCCCGGAACAGACAACTTCCAAGAAGTTGCAGAGAATCTTTCAGATAGCAAATTGACTGCAGCATCACATTTTCCCAAGCACCAAATTCATCAAAGAAGTGATGGTGTCTCTTTGGAGTCTTCATTTGGGCTGATCGACTACAATCGAATTCTGGCAAAACAATCAATGCCAAAATGTATTGCTCTCAGATTGAAGCAATACACCTGAAATTAATTGAAACCATCTTTGGTCAAAACGCTTCTTGTGTCAATGAGAAAAGGCCAATTCTATTATATGTCAACTCTTGACCCCACGTCGCGACAACATAAAAACTGTAGGTTCTGATTAAGAGTTCTGCTTCGCCCTCCTTATTCTCCAGACCTCTTGCCTACTGACTACCATACTTTTAGATCCTGAACAAAGTTTTATGTCATACAAAAATTATTGATTGAAATGCATTCACAGAATTTGTTAATAATAAAAAATTAAAATTATATTTAGAGGGTATAGAGAAATTGCCATCACATTGGGAAAAGTGTATTGAGGGTGATTTTAAAATAATTTAAAATCAATTTAAAAAAATAAAATAATTTGTTTGGTTGTTTTTATTTTGTTAACTACAAACCTGCATTATTTTACTGGACATCCTAATACATGACAAATTTTGTGATATGAATAAGGATATAGTTAACAATGGTGGATAAAAAGCATGCTGTTTTATTTTTAGGGTTGGCTGCGAGAAAAATTATTGCTATATTTACAAAGGTCTGTTGTTCCAATGTTGTCAGGAGTAACGACAATAAACATAACTGATAAAGTAGACGATGTCATATTAGTTGAAGGTGTAATAATGGATGGCATTACAAGAGCAGTCTTTTTTGGACCTTTTTATGTTCCAAGATCTGTTCACAAGATAATCCTGCCAGTAAATATTATTCAATCTTTTTCACAATTGTAAGGTGAGAAAATCTCTGTTGAAAACTTGAATTTGGATTACAGGATCACAACACTTGGAAATATGACACAACTTATGAAACTCGCCTATTAATTATTCCAAATGTGCACGCCGATCAGAATGATATATTAGGTCCTGAAGGAATTTTCAAAGATCATTACCGTTCACACCCACCTTTACAGACCATGGAAATTCCTTCTGATGCCTCTGTAATAGATTCCACTACCAAACTATGTCCTCACGGGCAAAATAGCGGATGGAAATTGGATTCAGCGAGCAGTCAACGATTTTTCCAAAAGCGTGCTGGTATCCATGTAAGTTTCTTTACAAGTCTGAAATTTTTGTAGAAAAACAGAACAGTAGGGGAGTATAGTACACATCAGATTATAACTTGGCCCAATCTTTCTACACTTTCTGTTTCATTTTGTAAAATATCTCCTAAACCTGAAGCTTTTCACATTTTTATTCCCATTCTAACAAAATTACAAGTAAATTTCCATCTTTATTTAAATTCATTGCCATTCTATTCTATAATAATAAAAAAAGTCAGCTTATTTGTTTTATAAAAAAAAAAAAAAAATCATATGTGAAATAACTTTCTTTTTTAAACTACAATTTCATTTAAAAAACACAAAGAACACCTGCTATTTTAGTAAACTGAAAATTACAGAAAAATACAGTTTTTTTTTTAATTAAAACAAACAACTGCAATTATAATTTTCTTTTGTAGAAAAAAGTTGGGTTCATAGATTATATGCCGAATATTAAAGGAATTGATTCTACAATGCCAACTACATCCTTTGCTTTACCATCAGAAAAAAAGACACAAATCAAGGAAACAATACATGTTCGGAGAAATCAAGATTCAACTATCACCTATATTAAAGATATTGATGAACAGGTACCCACAAGCCCAAATAAATAATGAATTCTCAAAATCTTAACAATTAAATTGATGTTAATAAATTTCATACATAAAATAGATATTATTATCCTCACACGAATTTTAAAGAATATAATTTTTAAATGTGATTATTAGAAGTAGACTAACCACTTTTATTGTGGCAAGCGATGAAACATTTTACAAAAGTAAGAATTAACTTTACAAACAAAGCACATGGAAGTCACAAAATGTTATTTCCAATGTAGATAATAAAGTATATTATATACAAACCACTAGAGGAAAGTATTGACTTAATGAATCAAGATGGTGAACATAATTTTCATTTAAGAAAACATACAGAAGCAAACAAACATTAACAAGCATTTTACTTGATTCCTCAGAGAAAAAAAAAATGTTAACATCAGAGTTACTGACTGTAATGTTTAACAAATTATAACTACTTCATGCATAAAAGTTATTAAAAATCAAGCTTGATCAAACAGTGGATTGTTTAATTGTGGTTTTTGAAATTTTAAATATGAATGAAGTTACAACAAACTTAAGTTAGCAACTTTTGTTGTATTTTATTGTTAACAATTTTGTTCAGCTTATGTTTAGAGTGCTTACAATTGAAATAACTGGAGTGTTTGTTGTCCTCTAATACAAACAAATTAATTAAAAAGTATTATACATGTATCTACAAAAAAAAAAAAAAAAAGATTTGGTTATTAGACTAGGCAAGAAGCTGAAAAATTGAGTAATAGTGTTTTAATCAATTATTTGGATCCTTTGGAAGAAACTTTTTCATTAAATTTTGAAACCTAATTTCACTTATCGGGCCAATAATTAATTTGTTTGCTTTTTGTTTGTTACCATTACACATGTGCTAATGTGGGTCCTACTATTGGTCTCATTAAGGTTATATGTCAAAATTCACTCCTCGTATATGATACAAATGTATTTGTTGCTACTTCTTCCTTTTTGTATATGTATATAATATACTATAAATTTATAACACCATTTTTTTTAGGATCTCTTGAAAGAAAATTTATATTGAAATTTTATATTTCTTTATTTAACAACGCAAAGAACTTTTTTGGCCAACTTATTTAAAAATAGAAATTTCCCTAAATCAACTTAAGTCTTATAAACATAAAAAATAATTACATCTATTATGCCTCCAACTTATTAAACTATTTTAAATAGTTTGTAGGTATAATACATGCAATTTACTTTCTGATAGTTTAAATTAAACCCATCACTTTTCTTACATTAACTTTATTGAAAGGACAATAGTTTATACAGAAAATTCTTTCACTGACCAGATATTAAATTTGAGATAAACCAACAGATGGTATAAATTATTAAAATACACTATAAAAATTAAGTATTTGCAGGATTAAAGTTAATTGATTTGTAGAGTGAGGGCGAATCTGTAAAAGATGATATGCAACCGACTGTGAAATCAAAACATACACCCCATACGCAACTAAAAAAACGCAGAAGAAGAACAGAACAGGTGTATGATTATGATATAGTCAGTGACAGTAGCTTTGAAGAGGATATGGTGCTGAAAAAGTCAAAGATGAAAGGCATCAGATCAAAAATATGCGACAAGATAAAGTCAAAAATACCTAATAGAGCAAGAAGAATATTCAGAACAAAGGAAGACAAAAGTAGTTTAACCGATGAATACAAACTAGCTTGTTCATCAAAAGACAAAGTATGTTCTGTAGAAGTTCCAAGGAAAAAGAAAACTACAACTAAAAAAGCTGATAATTTGACTTCTGATGATAATTTGGATGAGTCTATAAATTCAAAAGAGTCCTATGTTAAAGTGACAACACTTGAGGTGGAGGAATCTCTAGTTACTTTAATACGCCTAAAAGGAGAATCGAAACACGTGCAGACTGATTTGCAAGCTAAAGATGTAAAGCACCTAGTTGATGAATCAGGCTATCCTCAAAAAAAGGGTGTTAGTATTGATCATGATCGACATGATAGTACTTCTTTTTATAAACAGTTGCAGCACAAAGAAAAGGGCATAAAGATGGGACATCAGGTCTCCCCAACCTTCACAGGTCCCACCAATGATGTGAATGATTCTACAGCCAAACAACTTACCACCCAACTATACCCTGTTGATGTTGGAGAGAATGAAGAAAACTCAAGTAATGATAGTACACCCGAGACCTCTCCATTATCTAGAGGGGCAGGCTCACACCCTTTAATAAAGAACAATCAAAATAAAAACACTTCCATAGATTCCTTATCAAAAAGTGAAGGTTCAGATTTAGTGCTTAAATCTGTTCCATCTGGTCGAGGCAAGAAGTAATCAAAAGATAATTGAATTTTTTTTAAATGGAGTACAAATAAAATTTTAATTAATCAAAAAATAACATCTAGTTTATTTAAATAGTTTAGTCAACAATGATTATGAACAATTTTGTCTCCATTACAACTCTATTATTGAATGTTTCTTTCGCCATTTAGTGTTCCTTTTGACACATAATTACTCATGTCCAGTTTAAAATATTGGAGAACCAGTGAGAAGAAAGACTTAATAAATAAACCAGTTGCCAAATAATAAATTGTTGCCAATTAAAAAAAAAAAAAAAAAATGTATACAGGAGTTATAGCCAAAATTGGTTTGTTATAAAATATGGGATTTGTTAAGCTATGAGGGGGTATGTTTTATAGCATATCTACTTAATTTGAAAAAAAAAAAAAAAAAAAAAAAACCTAATCACAAGATAAATCAGCTAGTTTACATTATGAATTGCATTTTTAATTTTTTGACAAAATCAAAAATGCATTCAGTTTTCATGGTTTGCATTTCTATAAATAAAACTTAATACGTAACTGGTCATTGAAAAAGACTTGAAATTCAATAGTTTAAAGTAGAAAATTATGTAACTGGAAATGAAATAGGTGACATCAAATGAGGCCATGCCATTAGATAAGCCACCAAAACATAAGATTAGAAATTCAGAAATTAATCATTCCAAATTAGTTTTTAAGGGTCAATGTTAATATTTTATTTACACAAAAAGAAGTTCATAAAAATTATGAACTTTTTATCATATGTAATTTTTTTTGCCTGTCCACCTCCATTTGGGTACAGAACCACAAGTAGTAAACCATGGCCAAATCATTTAGATTTAAAAACTTTATATGTGCTCTTCGTTTAAGAGGAGTTCATAAATGAGGTTTTATTACATTAATATTGCAAACAATTATCATTTATAAAAAGCAATTGACTTAACTACTGATATTTTATTTTACACAAATTTAATTGATCATAAAACAAATTGAATTTTGTTTTCACTAAAGATGTTCAGTTAATAAACAGTTGATTTTTGACTAAGTTTACACATTCATTAGCAACAAATAGCCTAACGACCTAATATAAAATGTACAATAATTATTTACAAAAGTACAGTTGGGAAGCCAACAGGGTGTTCATACCATTAACATTATCATTCACACTAATAAATACATTTATACAGAGTAAAATCTTTCAAGCCATATGCACAAGTAAAAGTTGAGTGTAGACTCCTTGGATTTAATATTGCTTGGTGACTCACCCACAAAATATGCTGCATTTAATCATACATTATTTGGAAATTGAGAGATGCGGTGTGGTGTGATGTAGATTTTAGAAAAACATTTTCTTTATCGTCCAACGTGACGATCATCTTCAGGGCTCAAAGTGTTTGTTGTATCTGAATAAAGATCAAAACATTGGCACAATGAAGAAAATGTTTTTCTAAAATCTACATCATTGACTAATGGTGTTTAAACACCACACACTTTAATCATAGATATTAACTAACCTAACCTGTATTGACTAGTCTATGGGGTATTTTCAGCCCTTGACAACTGACTGAGTCGGTCTTCAAATATATCAAGTTTGAGATCATCCGTAAAAAAAATAATAATAATAATAATAAAAAAGTCAATCTGTAGATATATGTAAGATGGTTTTGTCCTGATGATGTCTTTAAAATAGGTCGAAATCTGGACAGTAACAACTGAATTTGCTTTCTCATTAAGACCATACCATGATCCATAGTGTTTGTGAGGAGAAAAGTGTTGATATATCGAACACTTAATACAGAGAAACTCTTTATTCCACCACATTTCCGCCCATGCACCATACATACACACATTTTTTAAAAATTATTTAAAATTTATGAGACAGGTTAAAAATAGAAATAAAGGGCTACTTACCAGACTATGATGGTGACTAATTATGGTAAGCACAAATAACGTTTATATCGTTTCAACCTAGCGGAAGATGTAATATGGAATGCATTCAATATGGACACAATATTTCAATGTACATTACAAGATTCCCCCAATTCCCTACAAGAAAATGCCATTGAACGATACCTTTAAACGTGCTTATTTCAAGATTTGGTGACTTTTTTAAATTCTTAAGTTCCCTAGACTTTCATTTAATCAGATTGGGACTATAAGTAAAACATAAGGTATTAAACACATACACACACAAATAGTAAATTGTATGTTTGAATTGTTAAATTGGCTAATCCTCAGTTGGGTCAACAATAGCCTTTCTTTTTTTATGATGTAGCTCTCTTGTGGCCCACAGTTTCACCGTGCATTTTAAATTTTCGATCTTAAGTCATCCAGCAGGTTTGCCAGTTAATTATAAAACGAAACCCAAATGAAATAAATTTCAAATGTGAATCTGAATATAAGCAGGAAAGAATCAAGTAGTAGGTTTTTTAGGCTGTTAATGATTTGAATTTGCAGGGATAAAGCTAAAGGGGTGGTCAAGTCCTGCTGGACCATCTGTTTAAGATCTTTATACAGTTAAATGGCAAATTCTTTTCATCTTTTGTTTTAAGTCCCCTGAGCTAATCAGAATCTCCGGGTCATGTGGCAGGGTTGTTGCTTTCTTGGAAACTTGATAAACTAATTTTTTTCCTTTCATTGACAATGTGACCCAGGATCCACATGATGGTAACCTCACTTGGAATCAAAATTAGAACGACAAGACATAAAAAAATTAACTAGACAAGTGCTATTGGTACTCCTGGAATGGAGTTTGGTTTTGTTTGTCCTGTTCAGTGCTCACTAAAGTTAGGCCATTTCAGCCTTTTAAAATCATCAAATTTTAAGCCTAAACTTATTACATTCATACACTATCTCATTCCTAAAAACTTAATTACTACTATTTTCTGTATCGTATTTCTTTGTATTCCTCTACTGCCCTATACAAACCTACACAATTAATTTATTAGTGAGCGTAGATATGATGTTGAATATACTGCTATTGTACCTCTCTCATGCTTAATTCACATTTATGCTAATAAATTATTCTTGTTGTTCACCTGTGGTTAACAAGTTATCCACTAGGGTCGCCACTGCTTCAATAGCAGTCTCACTTTCCACTCTACTCTTCAGTCATCAGTTTGCAGGAATTTTGTATATAAGCAACTTTTTCTAGGCTTGTCAATGTGGTCTCAACTCTCACTAACAAAGCGTGCCGACAGCACTATCTACAGTAACAAGGGTACTCACAGCATCATCTCTCACACTCTCAATAGCTGACATAGCTGCCTGCTTCAAGAGGTCACCGCAATCTCATACTTCCAACACAAAATTATTTATTAACACAAACATTAAAAGAAGTTCATTCAATAGAAGAGGGAACTTGGACAACTGAGTATTTAGACTTAGATTTGCCAGGCTAGCTAGCAGTCTCAGGTTCATAACCCTTAGAATTTTGATTGGGAATCATTTAATAAAAAAAGTATTGTTAAGCAACACACAATGAGCAGTTGGGCAGATAGTGTATATTATAGGAATTACTTTACTTTCTTTTTAGAAACCTCTACAGTTCATCACATATTGGGCCACTACCAGTTATGACATGTGTAACATACTGAGCACACTTTTTTCTCCATGCCAGATACACAAACTGATAGCGTAAAATAATTATTGTCTGTGTGTCAACCTCTTTATGTTTGGAGTTAACTTAATTTGTATTTAAAACACTATAACATAATAATATAAAATCACATTGGAAGTATTTATGTTGTAATAAGATTTAGGCATATGGAACTTTAGTAGAAATTACCTATAATTAGTTAGAACTTGCATTTACAGAACTCGTAGAATTTATAATTGATGTATACAATTCAAGCTGTCCTGTGAAGGAACTCAAAAGAAGAAAAGAACCACCCTAGTTCTGAGTATTGGGCAAACTAAGAGTCTCAACCAGAAGAGCATACAATAAAGCAGAAATAATAAGGAACTGTGGTGAGTAAAAAAGGTTACTCATCACAGGGCAAAGAGAGAAAATTTTTCTAAATTTGGTGCAGAAAACTCCTCAGTATGAACAGCAGCTATACTGCATAAAGCACCAGCAAAGGACAGTCTAGATATAAACACTGACCTGAAGAAAGTAGATGGTAGCTACACAGAAGATGCAAAACAAAAAGCAATGCTTCTTCTAAGTATACATTTTCTGGGCAGCACTTAAGCAGAGAAAAGAAAACTAGAAGAAAACAGCTGAAATATGCACAGAGAAAAAGATCCTCTGGGCAATAGATTTTTTCAGCCCATACAAAGCGTCAGGAATAAATGAGATTCTACCCATAATTCCAACATCAGTGTGTTTATATAGAAGAAGACCAGCATTAGCAAGGTACCACAGACATGGTGGCAAAAGTAGTATCTGTACCAAAAGTAGGGAAAAGAGACCCTACACTACCCAAATCCTATAGGTCAATCATCCTAAATTTTTTTTTTTACTAAAAGCTTTTGAAAGCTGATATATAACTATATAAGAATGATAGTGTGTTGATCAGCATGCATACAGAGTAGTTTGATCAACAGAAACTGCTCTGTACGTGAAGGTGCCTCCCTAGAGAAAAAACACATAGAAGAAACTGGCACAAGCTTTAGTGGAGTGTAAAAGAATAGCATGAAAAAAAATGTGGATGGAGATCAGAAACTCTGCTTTGGGTAAAGTAGAATGAATAAAAAAACGAAGAGAACTTACAAAAATACAGACTTAAATGCATTTGTATAACAGGAGCAATATTATTTACCACAGCCAGTATAGAGAAATACTGAGATTAACCCCTCCCCTCCACCACAAGATAACGAGAGCAGCACAGAACACTACTATTACTATTATCAAAGAAAAAGAAACAACAGGAATAAAACTAAACTGAAGAGACATCAACAACATAATGAGTGGTCATCGAATACTCATGACTCCAAGGTACGACATGAATAGGATGTTTGAGTTTAACCCAAATTTCCAAATAAACTTAGGTACCTAAAAGGAAAGATAAACAGAGAAAAACACCTTTAATGATACCATCCTTGGTACATATATGGATCTAGAACTCTAGAAGGTACTGGGGAGGACTGAATAGTCATGGGACCAAATACTAACAGTTTTTTCCTGCTTACTTTCATACATTCTAATTCTATCACTTCTTTACTTCCGGAATTTGTTGGAGGTTCTTGCATTGTGTTCAATGAATGAATAACATTGTTCCCTCAGTTTCTTTTTATCCTTCTGTCTGAGGCACTCATAAATAGTGTGGATTCCTATGGCACAGAAGGGTTCTGGTCCTGTCAGCGGTACATCAGCTCTTTTTCTTGCAAGAGTATTGGCTTTCTCATTGCCTTCTACACCCATATGTCCTGGGACCCAGCAGAGGCTGATTTTTCTCTATTCCTAATATGTTTCATTTGGTTTTGCAGTTCAGTACCATCTTCAAACCATGTTGGAATCGATTAATGATATTTGAAACTAGTGCTTTGATGGCTGCTTGGCTATCCGACATGGTAACTAGTTCTTGTTTTTGTACCTTTTAGCCAAGTTGAATTGAATGAGTACATTTCTCGATTGTGTGGACCTCAGCTTGGAAGATACTGGTGTACTTTCCCTTAGGTTTCAAGTGTTTGGTTCCTAGACCGAATACTGCTACCCCTGTACTTTCATGTGTTCTAAACCATCTGTGTACGAAAAGCTAGTGACATTCTTAAAGAAGGTGTTTTCCTCTCGTTCCCATTCTTTTTTGGTATCTAGGTTTATTTGGAAGTTGGGCGTACAATGTAATCATAGAAGAAATTCAACCACTAAAACAGGGCCTAATAATCAAGTTCCTTGATGAACTAGAACGGGTGTGCTATAAGCACAGAACAGAGGATATTAAGCACATAGTATAATACACACACCGACTAATACATCTACATTTACATCAATTAAGGTGATAAATAAATTAGTTCTTGGTCGAAGAAGTTAGATATGATTTCATTCATTCGTAAAACAGTGTTTGGAAAAAGTTTTTTTATAACTTTAGAACGGTTGCTCACAAATAAAAACCGTTTGCCCACCTAAATTCAACGTCTTTTAAACTCATTTGCAGTGATGAGAAACTTTATGTTTATATAAGTTCCACCCGTTATCTTTGAGAGTTAATTTTTTTCGTTTTTCCATAAAAACGGGTGTCTTCTGTATCCTTGGTCCTACAACAAATTTCAACATGTCGCTAAATATATACCTTACCACGTTTTCCATTTTATTTATAACCGAAATATTGCAAATATTTAGACATTTTAAAATAGCAAAAACTTCACTTATTAATACGATTCCAAACGATTTATTCAAGGTTGCGATTCAGACTTAAATTATACGAGAAAATTCAGCAAGATTGTAAAAAAACGTGATAAAGATAAAAGGGGAGGAGGGTTTGGAACTTTGGACAAACTAGCAATCCCTCACAATTTATGCCGTTTTAAAATTTGGAACCATTAACTAGTGTCTATAAAATTTTCTGCCATATTTTCAACAAACAACAATTTTTCGACGTTTTTGACGAAGCAAACTTCCCTGCCGTTAAAACCATTCAATAAAATATTATTTGTAAAAAGTTTGACGTGTTTAGCAACGTGACCTCAATAATCTAAATAGCGTGCCGCCGCCTAACATTTGAACCACTTCACCCTAATGAAATTGGAGAAGCTACCTACTAACTCCTACCTGTTAGGAATTTAATTCTCTTAATGAGTTTGCACCCTTTGCCTATACATAGTTGTTTGACCAAAGTGAATACTTCACAGCGTTTTTAAAGTATGGGGAATAAAATTGTGACTTTTACAGAAGAACAACTTGAGGACTATGAGGTGATTTTTTTAAAAATTGGTTAACAAGTGATTCTCAGAGTATTCTTGCATTTTTCGACAATTTTGTTGCATTGCACTCAATTTAATTTTTTGTGTTCGTTTTTTCATCAAACATATTAACACTAAACTATTATTAAGGTATTATTAGTGCGAGTATTAAATTCCAGACACCAAATAGGATCAGTGTACATTGATTTCTCTAAAGCTTTTGATAAAGTAAATCACACAATACTGTTAAGGAAACTAATGGATTATGGCTTCACTGGAACTTTCTTGAATTGGTTATCCAGTTTTCTCTCTGATGGAAAACAAATAAAGTAAAACCATTGCTTCCTCGGCAGTCCCACAAGGGTCACATCTCGAACGGGTTTTGCTTCTCTTATTTACTAATGATATCCATCTTGCTCTCCCTCGTGCTAAATTTTTATTACTTGCTGACAATCTGAAAATCTATTACAAAATTCTACCAATAATGGTTAGCACCTGGTGCTCTAATAACAAACTCTCATTGACTCCAAATGCTACATTCTCTCATAAGAAACGACCTTTTATTTATCACTACACTCTCCATGATTCTCTTTTAATGCAAGTTGAGGTCGTAAAGGATCTTGATGTACGTTTTGATCAAAAGCTTAATTTTAAAGAACATATTTCTTCAATAAAAAATAGATCTATGAAGACGCTAGGTTTCATCATCTGGAACACGTATGAATTTAAAAATCCTCTGTTTTGTCCATCTTTATAAAGCCTTTGTAAAACCTATACTAGATACGCTTATTTGGAACCCGTACTATCCAAATTATCAAAACATTCTTTAATCTGTACAAAACAGATATTTAAAAAAACTCTTATAAACTCACTCTTCCTCCGGACCCTGCCTACCCTGGAATCCGCTCTGAATTTAAACTTTTCAAACTGGCACTAAGAGGGGATTATTTCGATATTATTTTTGTATTTCAATTATTAAACAATCTCATTGATAGTCCTTCTCTCCTCTCTCAGCTACAACTACTTGTCTCTTTGCACTCTCTCAAAACCCACAAACTATTTTATATTGAATTCCAAAGCTCTAACTTCATGCTCTCCTCTCCTCTACACCGAACAACTATCAACAGTAATCTGCAATAGCATTGACTTTTTCAAACAGTTCTGTGCAATCTGTGAAAAACCATATTCTACAACCCTACTGTAGTTAAATTCTCTTACCAGTTTATATTTTTTAAATGCTTTTATTCATGCTGTTGAAAGTTTATTACAATTTATTTCATTTACGGGTTCACCTAAATTTTGCACTCTAGTCTTATTATATTTTTACAAAGAGCATTTTTTTCATTAAACATGTACCTAAATATGGTAGTTTTAATTCTCTTTTAGCCATTATTTTGTTTCCTTTGCCTTAATTTGGTTAATAATTATGTCTCTCATTTTTGTTGTTGTTCAGTTTTTACTCTACTTTAATTGTATTTTTATATTTACCGTTTATAATATTACCATGTAATATTATAAACATGTCCTTATTCGTTTTGTGCATATTATTTGTATTTTTTGCGTATATTATTTGTATGTTTTGTTATTGTAAGATGTCTTTTTATAGAGTGTTTCAATCCGTAAATAAATAAATAAATAAAATAAAAAATAGATAGATGCCCAACAAACATACCATGACCCGTCAAATGACCAATTGTAAAATTTAGAATAGAAAATCCGCATAAAGTGTTAATGATTTTTCACATTTGACTTTATGACTTTTTTATTAAATATATACACTTATTTTTACATCGTTTATATTTATTTGTAAAGTGTGGTGATTAGTGGCCGTTAATCAATAATTATTTATTTTTAGTTGTTAAATCTGATAAACTCATGTCGCCTAGTGTTATTTACCATGGCAGGTCATTTCGATAAATATTTACTGCTGTATTGTATTTGTAAATCTAATGCTCATTCACATTCTACGTATTAATGAGTTGTGGTACAACTTCTGCAAAGTCTGTTGCACAGTCAGCTCAATCAAATTGAATGAATTAAAATGAACGAGTGAATTAAAATTTCAAGTTGTAAGTATCATTTTAGTGGAAAGAAAAGGTAAAAACTTAAATACTGTTGTTAGCTAGTTTACATATATATAATTTTATTATTATTATTATTATTATTTTATTTTATTTTTTTTTTTTTGCTGGAAATGTTGTACTACTCATTTACCGGTTGTGGAGAAACCATCACTACAATGTTTTTGGTTGTCACAGATCAAGATAAAAACTATATTTTCTAATATCCATGATAAATCCCTGGATATTGTGTAAGGAAACAGCAAGAGAAAATATATCGAAACGTGTTTTATTCCAGTGAGCAGTAGAACTTGCTGTTGATTATTGACATGCCCAAGAAGAACAAATATGAAAATAACATCGATTAATTCTTTGGCAAATTCTAACAGACAGTAAAATATGTCAAATAAATATTCTAAAGACAATAAAACTATAAAAATCTGTTTTAAATCTCGGAAATGTGTTTGTGGAAAATTTGTTGAAGACGTAAGGAGTGGTCAAGAATTTTGTGGAAAATTGTACCTTTTTTTGAATTTGCAATGAATTACCTGTTTTAATTTTTTTTTTAAATAGTAATACAAAAAATATATTTTGGTTTAATTATTACCCAAAAGGTACTTTTTAAATAATTCTTTACCAAAATTAATATTTCTCCATTCAATCGGGAAAAATAACACTCTTGTCTAAAAACTGGTCATTTGACCAGTTGCAGTACTAATATTATATTTTAAATCTCAGCATGTTTAGTGTTAATTTGAAAAATGATATCAAATACAAAAGGGTACAAATTAAAATGAAAATTGTGACTGTTCAAAACAATTGAACT
The DNA here is from genome assembly GCA_039619505.1 of Cimex hemipterus. Classification (NCBI taxonomy): domain Eukaryota; kingdom Metazoa; phylum Arthropoda; class Insecta; order Hemiptera; family Cimicidae; genus Cimex; species Cimex hemipterus. Next base: position 2,473,937 of record CM077101.1, on the reverse strand, counting down.
TTTTACATGCTTCAGCCTTTTTCTGTCATTTTTTTATATTAATTTTTTTTTCTTTTCTTACGAGGGTCATATAAACCCTCAGGGTGTCGGTGTTTTTGAAAAAAAGCCCATTTGTAAGTATGTTGGGTTCGAATCCAGCTGCCCTGCCAACCACCCTCTTTATAAAATAACAGTACTAGACTATTGGATATTAGACTAAATTTTCGAACAAAAATTGCATGATTATCCTCCTGGAATGCTTTCATTCAATTCTCATCTCAATCTCAATGCCAATTCTTTTCTGTATAAGCTTAAAGAAAGGCCTAACTTGATCCAAAACATCCATGTTTTTCACAGTGACAGTTATTTGGCTTGAGTTCAGAATTCCTCCAGATTCTTTCTATATAAAGATCCTGGTTTTAATCACAACTCCTTTAATATGTCTGAGAATAGCAATTTCTTCCATTCATTTTGTTCATTGTTTTTTTTTTTTGAAATTAGACATGAATTGCTTCCCTTTAATTATAACCATACGAGGGATAACAGCTCTTGCTATTTATGCAACAATCAGGCTAGAGAAGACACTTGTCATTTTCTGGCAAAATGTCCAATTTTATCAGAATTCAGAGTGAAATGTAAGGAGAGAATACCTGATCCCCTCTTTAAGCAATTCTCATTGTTTCAGTTTAGTCAATTTCGCTAAAGCGGCCTGGAGCTTTATTTAGATTATTAAAAAAAAATCAATTATTCTTTTCTAATATAAATTGGTTTTCTCCAGTAAATTTAAAATAAATTTACTCATTAAGATGAGGTATTTAATTTTCACCACATTCGTTTTGAAACATATTAATAAAACCAACTTAAGAAAGTGCTTTTTTTAAATGCAGGACTGTACATTTTTTACTAGGAAGGAAATTTTACGGTAAGTACTTGATTTGAAGTTATATAGGCAAGATTTAGTTCAACAATATGAAACATTACATGAAATTGTCAACACTTTAATACAACTTTAGTTTTATATAATATAGTACCTAGGTGTTTTGATTAGTTGCTGATATTACGATGGAATTAATTTTTTTTTTCAGTGTGCAAAAGAAGTTCTTTAGTATAAGCAATAACACAGTTCCCAAGTCAATGATCAAAAATGAAGCTTCAAGAATTGCCATACCATTGAATGTAATAGAAAAATTGCCTGAACTTAAGGTAATTGTTGTATTTTAATAACAAATGTGTTGTGGATTTTTTAAATTTTGTATATTTGTTTTAAACTAGGAAAATCCATTCAGAACAAGAATTTGCCAGGTGTTTTCAAAAGATGGATCTGGAGATCAAACGTTCGAGGATTTTTTAGATATGTTGTCAATATTCAGCGAACAGGCCACAAGAGATATGAAAGTGTTCTATGCGTTCAAAATTTACGGTGTGTATTATTAACTGAAATATTGTATTATGCAACTTGACCCCTTTTGATCATCTAAGTCTGCTTATTCTCACATATTTCATTTCTGCAGTTTGGAATTTCACTATTTTCAGTTAGGTGTGTGTTGGAGCAGTAATAGGGAAACCATGATGTTCAAGCTACAGCTAATTCATCTCCTCTCAACCTTATTTCATATCTCTTGATAAGCAATGTGCATTTTAAATTAATCTAAAGCATCAACAATATAAAAAACCATAAAAAACTAATCAAAAATATTTCATGTTTGAATCGTTTGAAACAAAATTGAACTTTTATGAGTAGTTCTTATGATGTAAGAGTGTATGTATAAATAAGAAAGGGTATAAATCATACAAATTTGATTATAACATTGGATATTAACCAGTTCTAATAACTTTTGATCTCTTAATTTTTCTGCACTGAATTTGAATCTAATACTTTGAGATACTTAATCAAAAGGTAGTGTGTATATGTTCCGAGAACTGTAGTGGGAAAATAGCAAGGTTACACTCATTTATAAAGTCATAAGGGTATCAAAATGTGTTCATCACAATTGTGGGTTTTAAGGTTAGAAGTATTCATAATTATCTAGTTAGAAAACTAATTCAATTTGGGTTACATTTAATGTGAATTCATAAGAAACCAATTACAGATTTTGACAATGACAATCACATCGGCTGCGAGGACATATGCACAGCTCTTCGTTTACTAACTCACAATGAGCTGTCTGTTGAAGAAATGGTGCAAGTGTATGAAAAAGCTATGGAAGAGGGTGATGTAGACGGAGATGGTAAACTTTCTTTCATTGAATTCCACCATGTGATCTTGAGATCACCTGAATTTTTTTCTACATTTCATATAAGGATTTAGTTAGCAAATCAATTTATAGTACCTTACCAATTAAAATTCCTTGTAATTAAAATGCAAGATATTAATTTATTGTTTTCCACTTTTCTTAAAACATGTGGTGTTTAGTGGCTGTTAGCCAATGAGGTGCGGTCTGCACACAATCTTCAAATAATAATTTCATTAAAACTATAATAATCTTTTTATTGTGCAAATATACTTTAAATGTTACTAGGGTTGTTTTTATTTTACTTTCCTAATTTTTAATCTGTATTGTAACAAAGTTGTCAACTATTATATGTTGGAATATGTCAGTTAATAATGTTCAGTAAATGCAGGAAGGGCGATGCTCTTATTATCCCCTTCTGAAATATATTCCCAAATCATAGCACAATCATCACACTTTTTTCGATTATGGATTTGGACAAATAACTACTGAACTTTAGTTATTTGTCCAAATCTATCATCAAAGAAAAGACAATGAAGCAAATGGACGAGGAGAGTAATTCAATCACACGTTTATACTACGACAGTTGGACGAGAAGTGTCACACCACTTTATAATACTTTTCTAAAATTACTCTCAATTAAAATGTATGCATGCTGAAATCTGAGTCCATACCCCATAGTGTGTCACATGCAAAAGTCACACATTTTAACCACTCCACTTGATGTTTATTAGTGTAAGAAAGCGGTTGGAGTTTTATTTACAAGCTGAACATTTGTAGTTATAGTGTTAAGTAAACTGATTGACTAATAATAACAAAGAATGAGTTCACATTAGTATGTGGTTGGTAAAACTATAAAACTTAACCAGCTGGCAGCAAGACACATTTCGTTTAATTCTTATTGATTTTGATATAGATGAACTATTCCATTTAACTCAGTATATTTGCTCCAGACACCCCAAATCAACAGCATCATGAAACATTGGCATATAAAAAAGTGACTTCAGTAAAAAAAAGATGTAATTCCTGACAGTCATGAGGGCCTAATGTCATCTATCTGTTGGGTGTCGAACCACTTTACATTACATTTTTCATACCATTATCAATTAAAAAGCCGTGGTCCTACCGAGATTTGAATTCAGAACCGTTAGCATGGCAAATACGAGTCGGACACCTTAGCCACAACGTTACAAGTATTGTTTTATTAACAAATTTTTTCATCCTTTAATGCAATTAGCTTTTGCAACCTTTTATGGATTGTATAGAACATACTAAAAAATTTTAATTTGAACAATGGATTTTGAAAATATTCTACACAGAATATTTGTGCTAAATCAATAAATTAACAAAATAAAACAAATACCAGAGTTCCAAATTTTGGCTGGAATTCTTAATTTACAAATAGCTTTTGACCCCCTTTTTACTCTTTACAACAGAGAATAAATTATTAATATGTGAATTTAATTAAAAGTGATGTAAGGTCAGTATGTCTTTGGCTCAACTTTCTGAGAAAGAAATCCAACATAGTGATCCTCTCCTTTTCTCGCCCAAGCCTCTATGATGGTTTCCATTGCACTGGAATCAAAGAGATAAAAATGACGAATGAAAAAAAATGGTTACTTGTTATTTATGGATGACCTGCTTATAGCCACCTTGGTGACTCAGGATGATATCCAGTGCAACATTGCAAATTCTCGAACTTTACATCAACAATGACAGGAGAGGAAAACACAATCTTTCTAAATGATCAACATATTGAAGGAAAGCATATTATATAGTACAAAATGCTTTGGGAGAAAAAGTTGGAAAGGAAAAATTCTTTCTGAAAATGTTCCAAACTCATGAACATAAACACCAATTCTTGAATGAAAGTGGTGGAGAAATGTGTTTTTATAATCTTGTCCTTCTTAAGGACGAATGAATATTAGTCATTAGCTGAAGACCCTTCTTCTGATAGCCAAATTACTAGTTCATAGTTTCCATGGCCCTCTTTTAGATTGGTTATCTTCTTATATTACCACTAGAAAACAATATGCTAAACTACAATCCTATTATTCTTTTCCTTTTCTTGCATCCTCTCAGGGGTCACACTTAAGCCCCTTTCTATTTAATAACTTCATTAACAATACTGCATCTTTTCTTAATGTCACACACTGTCTCCTATTTGCAGATGACCTCAAAATATTCCACAGAATTCATTTATGGTCCAAACTAATTAACCTGGAAAAATGGTGTCTCAACAACTATACGACACTGAACAATAACAAACGCAGTATCATCTCTTTTAGCAGACTTAAATCTACTCTATTCTTCCCTTACTCCATATATTACCTTGTTAAGCAGAGTAAAAATAATCAAAGCCCTGGGTATTCACTTTGACCAATCTCCCTCTTTTAATCATCACCATATCAACCTACCAGCGCCAATAGAGCAAACAAATTATTATTCTTTATCTCTCACTACTAGAAGGATTTTAAACCCTCCACTTATACCCTTTTGTATATTTCCTTTGTTTGTTCCCTATTAGAATACTGCTTCTTAATCCGGTAACTTCACTTCAACACCTACATTAAATTAAAGCAAATTCAGCACAATAGGCTGAAGCAAAATGGATGTATCATATTCTGATTTCCCACTGACATCCTGCAGCAACCTGTACCATTCTCGTGTCAATAGACTGAACAGACTTGGAAAGAAAATTAGTAACAATATTGTCTTCTTAAACAATTCTAGCAACTAGCTCAGAAATTTTTCCAATGGTATCTGCTTTTCTTTTTTATTCTTATTTATATTCAAGTATTTTATTGCAGTAATATTACAGATATATTTAAAAACAAGAGGAAAAGTGATTAATTTATGATAATAAAACTAGCTAACTACAGTTCAGTAATGAAGTTTCTTTTATTTTAAGAAATAAAATATGAACAGTCAACATATATGCAATCCTTAAAGCATGATACAATATAATAAAGTGTTTCCTATTACATTGTAAATTATTAGCCTATGGTTATGGTTTAAACTATCAATAGAAAAGTGTTTAAACTACAATAAAATAAAATAAATATACAATGAGTTTTAAAACAATAACATTCCATAAATTTTGGTAAATGTAACAAGAAATATCTATCTGTCAGTTAAATAGTTTATGACTAAGCAATTATATCACTGTAAGTTAAAATACGTTTGATGTAATTTTTAATTAAAATATTTATTTGATTGACTTACTATAGTAGAAAAGGCACTTGATCTAAATAACAATCATAAAAATTACATACCAACGAACAATATAAATGGACACTTCTGTTCAGTCATAGTTAAATGTACGTAGGAGAATTTTCAAGGCATATGTTGCATGCTTTACAGTTCTTCAGACCTTTTTCGTTTACAAGTGTACAATTAGGACATTGGCTTCCACCACTTATAAGAGGTTGAATCTCATTCCCTTGAGTTCGACTTTTGTTACACATTTCACAAATTGTGAGATTAATATTGTTATGGTACGTGCACGAATAACATGCCCAGAAATCATTAGTTTCTTCATGAAATGCACTAGTGCTATCTTTGGACTGTTTGCTTTTGTCAGTGTTAGCAGACTGACTGGCTCTGTTAGAATCAACCATGCTGTAATCTTTTGCCTTTTTTCTGGTACTGACATAAATCTCTTGTTTTGAACATGAGGGCTCAGATGAGTTATGTTTCGAGGAAGTTTCATTCAGGCTCAGCGGCTCTAGAAGATTTGATGTTACATCTGATAATTCATTATTTTTATAAAAATTACTGTTGGCACTCTTATTGGAATTGTACCTCCAATGTAGATCACATCTTTCATCTTTTGATTTGTGCTTATAAGAATCTTCATAACTGGAATGCTGTCTACTGCCATGGTCTTTTACATCTGAAATGCTTCTCTTATGCAATCCACTATTTGAGGAAGGCGATGGTTCAAGTTCTATTAACTTGGCAGTTGGAACAGAACAACTGTATGGCTTAGCATTAGAGGAAATTTCATAATTACATGTCGTGTAATATCCATTAGGAGAGCAAATTGGAAAGTGTGGAACCAACGGCTGAGATAAATACGTTCCATACAACGGTTGAGCTCCTTGCACATATATAGAATGAGGTGATACATGAGGATGACTGTATCTATAATTAGTCGAACAACCTACATGGTCAGGTGCGTATTTGGTGTACATATCTCGATAATAATACTGTTGGGCAATATTTATTAGGTCTTTTGTTGCTTCTTCTGGTGAACAAATATGGGTCTCTCGATAATGCAGCACATCAAACCAAGTGCAGTATCCAACAGATTTGATCATATTTTCAATTATTGTCCTCATTATCTGAAAATAAAATAATAAATAAATGTCTAAAAATATATGTATGTATTCAAAAGGAATAATGCAATCAGTGGCAAGTTAAAAATGCTTATGTATATAATAATATAAACGCATAAAATATATCCAAAAATAAAATGCAGCTTATTTCTTAACTAATACATAGAATAATTCAGCAGAGAACAGATTTCTTTATGGAATCTGTGCTTTGTATGTTTTTGTTTTTGCAATTACCATTTATTAAAGCTTACTCAAACAATATAAAAAATATAGCTACTTATAAAACTAGAAAATACTTCGAAAATCACTACTATAAAACTGATGCGATATGATTTAACCTTTTTGGGACAGATTTTCTGTCTCTGCTGCGCAAGACCCCCCCCCCTTCCAGCCTAATTTATGTTGTATTATGCATTGAATTTCAAAGCATTCCCTTTGAATTGCTCCTTTTATGTCCCACCAATCCCATTCGAAAATTGACAGTATATCCTTTCAATATTCTACTTTACAATGGTTACAACTGAAGTTAGTAAATGTTGGAGGGGGGACAAGTTAAATTTAAATGAAATTTAACTCAAAAAGTCATTATACACTTTAAAACAAAATAACCAAAATTAAACACTGATTACTTTTAGCTCAACTCAGCACACATAAAGACAGACACAAATATGGAGTTGAAAAAAAAAAAAAAAGAAATTAGTTGTGTTGCACCCTTCAAAGGGTACACATTCTCTGGAGAATACAGCTGTCATCAATCCTTTGCCACACCAACACAAAAGTACAATTTACACTACCTATTGTAAAATACAGATTCTCTTTTTTTATTATTAATATTTCATACATTAATTTCCCATTTTAAGTCTACACTATTTTAAGTTTAGCTCTCTTGATCTGATTCCTTTGAAAATTGTACTCCAGGTTGTGAATTGTGAATTCAATCATTTTACAGACAGCATTCAAATCTTGTAAGGTAGCTCCATCCAGCTATTGTCTGTTGTACATACCTCCCTCAGAAAATATATCTTACCAGGAATGGAAGCATTTCTTCCATAATCTCCAAAAACCTTTTGAGGTTGCAGGGACTTCAATGCACACTACTTGCTTTTGAGTCTGAATGGACTGATAACAAATGGGAAAATTTACTAAATGTGATAGAAGATAATATAATTCTTGCCAATGACAGATTGCACACTAGGGTAATGACACCTAAGTCCCAAAGATAGTCTGCAGTTAGCATTACTGTGGTTTCATCATACATTTCTCCTGTAGAAATATGGGAAGTTCTCCAGAACCGGAGTTCTGATCATCTCCCATTTTTTCACATCATGGTGTCTGCTACATATTGGTTAAAACTTCAGACCAATAAATGGCATGAATGTTCAGCTATGGCTCATAAAAACCAGGAAGACGAGATAACTCATCACTAGGCCTAGGAAACATACAAGCCGTAACAAGATAATTTGTCAATAGCCCCTCCTAAAAGGTTAATTGCTGTAAAAAAGCACTGTGAAGCTCTTACCAGCTACCAGATTAACATTTAGTAAACAATATTGACATAATAAATGAATTACCTGACATTCAACCAATGCAATAAATGAATCTTTGGAAACCTTCATAATTTGTTCTTTATTGACAGGGCCATTAAGTCTCATAGATCCATTTCCATTAGATTGATAACCCATCAATTCAAGTATTATTTCTCCTCCAATCAAGCTAGCTTCGATGTGATGTTTATAAAAGCCACTATATGTCTAGAACAGAAAGGACATTTTTCTCATAAATATTATTTATATTTATTATCAATACACATGTATGTTTGTAAATATAATTGTTTTTTTAAACTTTTAATGTAACCACACATAAATGGCAAACTGATCACTGTTGTACAACATTGCTATTAAACTGCACATATCGTGTTTTATTTAGTGTCAATGATATCAGTCTTAAACTCACAAGGGGATGTCCAGGTTGGTGGGCCACAGATCAAACAGGATCAAACATTTTTTTGAGATTCTACACTCCAAAATATCTGATACATGTAGATTGGAATAAATATTTAGTGAAAGCTTCAAAGTTTATCATTAAACAAAAAATTGCTAAAAACTAAATATTTTTCAAATAGACTAGGTGATATTTTTTTTTTTTTTTTTGTACACTAACATGAAATTTCGTTAGATGGTGATCGTAAATATAGATTTTTGTTTGAATTCAAATTATTTTGATCCCTAAAATGTTCCAAATTTTGAGAAGTCGTAATCAAATTTTTTTTTATTGAAATAGCTGTAATTCCAAAATGGCTTAAAGGATTTTAACACAGACTATTTGAAAGAAGAGGAACAGCTTTCTAATGATGTATGTACAAGAAAAATATATAAAATAATTCTATAAGAAAATACACAAAATATCACAATTGCCAGAATTTGTTTTTATAATTAGCAATTAATAGTCCAATTTTAATTACTGATTTTATGTTTTTCTGATATTGCCTATTCATTTTTTTAATAATGATTTATCATTTCACTTAAAGAAGTTCATTATTTTGTTTCTTTCAATGGTGTGTTCAAAACGAGTCATGTATATATTTTTGCTGGAAAAAGAACATCTCATAACAAAATAGACTTCTTTTATGCTCATATTAGCAATAAAACAAAATTGCATAAAAGCTACAAATTTTTGGAAATCTATATCTAAATGCTGTTAATACGGATATTATAAATCGCTATGTTATTATTATTAAAGGAGCGGTTTTAAATATAATACATATTTACCTTAATTTCTCTGAATTCTTTGCGCCAAGGTTGCACGATGAGATTATGGGCATAAGCTACAAGTGCAGACCAAGCTGCAGTTGTTTGGTATGCCGTGAAATCTTCGATCTCTTCAACACTCCGATGTAGCACTTGGGCTGTTTCTCGAAAATAAAATTTGTCCTTATGAGGGACGATACTTAGATAGTTCTTGATCTGGGCTGGAATTTTATTTTACTTAGTATCTTTGTCGCTGTTCTTATATATATAAAATACAAAATGAGATTAATGCGTTACCTTCCAGTTTCTTCTTCTCTTCCAATTTTCTTGGACTCTCCTCTGCTTCCAAATAACTAAGAAGAAGTTTGTCTATATTCTGATGCCACATTTGACAGTCAGATCTAATGTAGAGATTTGCTTAAAAAAAAATAATAATAAAATAAAAAGGGGGGAATATTTGAGTAAAAGCTATTAAAACTAAAACTGAACATATGAAATAATTTTAAATATCATATAATTTTAATTATAATAATTATAGGTATAATGATATATTCTTGCACCCATATTATTTTATACCTGCACAAAAAGGGTGTCATTCTCTTAAACAAACACTTGTAATTGTAATAAAACATCTTTCTTGATTTTGCCCAGCATTTCAGAAATCAGAAAAAAAGTGGTTCAGCTATCAACTTTACCAGAGGAGTGTATAGTAAATTAATGATTATTTAGAGATTATGAGAAGCGATCTGATCAACCTGATTAAACCTGTAATTTCTATATTGTGTACATCATTCAATAAATTCATATTCGCATCTTTTTGGGGACAAATGTAAATAAATAAGCTGTGTTGTATATCGGGTTCAGATGCAGATCCGCTGGATTGCAATCTGGGAACTGGGAAATGAGCACTGAGCCATATTAAACTGTTGCGGCATCCAGCATTCTACAGCCTACATTTTAAAACAAGTGAAGAAGGAAGCAATGTAATGTATAATTGAAAGTTTATGTCAATGAAGTTGGCTTATCTTTGACCTTTATTGATGGGAGAATGAAAAGTATAAATATTTTTGTTGAAAGTTTGGGGGTTACTGGACTTATGCAATAGAACGTTTAAGTTAATTGATCGGAGGAGTACTGGGCAGTTTATCTGATTATTTAATAATTTATGGAGAAATATACCTTTTTTCACATTTGGTTTCAACATTGTTGTTGTATTGCATTGTAAAGAGTAAATTACTGCACCTTGAGAAGCAGATATGGAAATGTGTTGAAATATTAAGATTTGGGTTATTTAAATATCTATAATGAAGAGAATTAACACGATTTTGTAAACTTAGAAGTCAAGATGAAAATACATTTTATAAAGTTTAAAAATCTTTAGATCATCAACAAAGAGGTGAAAAACGATAACAGTACACACAGAATAAATGTCATAAGGAACAAAAGAGGCTCTAAGTGGGACCCATGAGGAACTCCTGAAGTAAATGAGAATTTAAAAGATTCAGAATAATTAACTTTAACAATTTGGAACCTATCTTCCAGAAACCAACGAAGACAGTCATCAAAACCACATGTTTCCAGCTTTGAAATCAAAATATCATGATTGACATCGACACAATTAGTAATAAATTATTTTATTTCACCAGTAAACCAATTCCCAATATTTTTTGGGCATTAAAAGGTAATGTTTTGCATTTTAATAGAACTTGAATAGTTTTTAATCATGTTTGTTAATGGGTTTTGTGTCAGAGAGCCGATTGTTGTGGTTAAGTCCAGACATTGGAACACCCCAGCCTTAGCTGTCTTGTCTGTGTTTTCGTTACACTCCAGTGCACACAGACAGAAAACAAGCACCATTTTGTTGAGACGTTCCATTTCATGGTATCCACAAATGGCAGCAGAAGCTCTCACTCTCATAGGTGGTCCTTGAAGGTTCAGACTCATGGAAGGGGAATCATCTTTACCCAACTATGAATAGGCTATGCAAGGGGTATACAGGGACACTTACTTTTGAAGGGAGACTAAAAGCCTGCTCATATGTCTTACATGTAGAGAAAGTTGGTTGATGTGTCCCACTTGACTGAAGAGTGTACTGTCTCAAAGTGTAATTGTGCCATTCTTGCATGTTGTGTTGAGAGTGCCAGTGAGATTTTGCTGTTTTATGTTTATATATGTTGGATTTTGAAGGGGTGGGGAAGGAAGTCGGGATAGAAAGACATTTTTGTATGAGTCGGTGTCTTTAAGGAGAAAAGAGCCGATAATGGGGAAAAACATTGGTAACGGTTCGGCTAGATTATCCTTTCAGGATTATATAGGAGGGGATAAATAAGAAAAGGAAAGCAAAATTGTTGAAAAATAGACTATGTAAAAATGTTTGATTTGTATAATTATTGATGTAGACTATGCAATCCAAAGGTGCCCAAAAACAGAAGAAGAAAGATACATACGATCAAAATGCATTAACACAATAACAAACCACAACACCTCACTACAAATCAACAAACATTGTTAACAATATTAATGTTGTGCCTATGTTTTAACTCAACTATCTATCTTTTTATAATCTTTATACCTACTAGTTAAGGAAAATAAACAAATAAATGCAAGTGTCCAGTTCTTTGCTTTTGAGTGTATAAATAAAGAAATTAATTTAATTTTAAGCAAACTTATTGTCGAAATGTCTAGTTTATGGCCTAAAGAAAGTTTTAGTTACAAAATAAAATGCAAGAAGAAAATGGGAAAGAGTGTAAGAATTTGATAGGCTTTATGTAAAAAAATGTTAGTTTTATTGAATCCAATGGTGAATAGAGGCTTTATGACTCGGTGTAATCTTAATTTCCTGACGTTGGATTCATTGGCGACGATGCTAAGTTGTAGTCAATAAGAACAATAAAAAATCAATAATCATCCGCACAGGGCTATAATTGTGGTCTATTTCTTGATCGAGCTCTGATAAACCACAATTGTCCCTTAAAATCTTGTTAGCGAGATGAGGTCGGGAATGGAAAAATAGGGCAAATGACTTACCTCGATCCATGTTCGAGTTGTTTCCGATTATTGACTAGCTGCTTGAGACGAGAAAAGTGTTTCGGTCCCGAGTTTTTACATCGCGCCTGCTGCCGGGTTTATTTTCATTTTGAAGAAATCACCGGCGAAGAACATTAAAATGTGCTATGAAGTTGATTCTTCTTCAACTGTGCTTATCGATTTGAAACGATTCGTCGGTACAGCCATTTGGAAAGAGAGACTCAATTGACAAAATTGACCTCCTCGCTTCCCTCAGGCCGACTTTCAACCCTCGGCCGTGGATAATTTAAAACAAAAACTATTCGAGTTGCAAACAACGCAATTCGAACATATTATCACAGCAGATTGATTTGAAGTTTTGAACAATGAAGTACACCGACACCTGAGTGTAACTGGACAGTAACCTCAGCCTAGTCGACCTAGATTTGTTCGGTATTCTTTTTTTGGCACAAGCTGTACCAAAAAATTGACGCTCTTTTTTTTTTTTTTTTTTTTTAAATTTTACGTGATCTATGATACAATGCAATTTTCAACGAGAAAACATATGGCTACAGCCAAGTCTATGGAAACACACTAACAATAAAATACCAATTGCATGTTGGCGCTTTTTTACAATGATAATTTCTACTTTTAAAATTATAAATGTACAAAAAACACAATGTTTTGTCAGGAGAACGCGAATTTATCATTTAACGTAAATTGGAACACATTGTTTTTTTAATAGTGTTGGGGGGGGGTCTTCGAATGTTATATAGTTAAAGCTTCAAATTCTATCACTCCCTCATTAAAGCCGGTTGTCCGATGGCTCTATTCTTGAACCTATACTCTTTTCCATGTTCCTAAATGATCTTATATTATTTTTAATTTCTCACAATTACATTTATAAGCTGATGACACTTTACATTTAATGCCCTGCATGCAATATCTCTGAAGCTATGTCTGCCTATTTTCTCATATCAATGATTAATTTTTGTCCTAAAGTTAAAAATTTTGGCGTTATTTTGTGGCATGAGCATGTGAGTGCTATTATTAAAAATAGGTCTACCCAAGCCTTCATCTTCTTTGACATTTTAGCTTTTTCATTCTGCAGAAAAGTCTTTTTTCTTCTCCCAACAGCAGAGGTTATATCAACCCTTGGGGGTCCTGGTGAAAATGTATGTTACAGGTCAATACAGGACTACTGGATTCAAACTCAGGACATTACAGCACTTTACCCTACAGTGATGAGCTCCATATCAACACATAAACCGTTGGGGCCATCAATGCCCCCATACGTTCTACTTATTAAATCCCTATAGCCCTATTGTGGCCTAGCATCTTATCACAAAAGGGAATACATATTAAAATATATCCTTAATGAGTCGAGTAGTCGAATAATAACCCCAGGTATGAGGCACACAAAGAGATCCATCGAAGGGCGCCATCTGCAAAAGGAACTACTTGTTACATTTTATCACTACTCTGAATTCTGGGCTGGTTACTCCTTGTACCCAAATTTATTAGTTATTTATTAAAATAATGTACATATAGTTTTTTTGGAAGATGTATTCAAAAGGATTAATTAGTGAGGAAGAGACCTATTAAATTATGTTACTAAAAGTAAGAAAAAATATTTCTACACTGTCCTTGGGCCTCCTCATTAGAAAGTACAGTAAAATCTCAGGCCCTCATGTCACTCCAATTTATTAACACGTTCAATGTTGAATGAACTATTAAATCTTTTTAAAATAGTTAACTTTGGTGATTGTATTTAAATCCCACTACTATGTTGTATTTCAAACTATCATAACAATATTTTCTTAATTCACAATGATCTCAAAACTCTCTCTCTCTCTCTCTCTCTCTTTCTCTCTCTCTCTCTCTCTCTCTCTCTCTCTCTCTCTCTCTCTCTTTCTCTCTCTCTCTTTTAATGTTTTCTCAGATCTGATTGACTGGTTAGTCCTACCACTCCTCTGAGTCTAGCCATCTCCTATTGCAGCAGTGAGTTTGCTAGTAATGGTGAGAGTTATTTTAAATTTACCTTTTTTGAGAGTTTATTCATTTTACTTTTTGTTTTGTTTGAGGAGAATTCTATATTTGATTTGGTTATCCTATGTATAGGTTCAGGGCCTATGTATAGTCCTGCAGATACTCCTTTGGCCAGTTTGATATCTCTATACCAAAAATTCCTCCATGCTCTGGCACCCAAGACATCATCAGGTTGTTGTGTTTCCCAAGGTTTTGGAGTATTGAGCCCCATGCTATGTATCAATTTTTCCTAAAGATATGTATAAAATGTTACCAGCAATAATTTCTCATCCTTTGTTGATGAAACTAGTAATCAGAAAAGGGAAAAATTATTAAGGTTCGGTATCTATTTGTAGCCTTGCCTTTAAAATGGGTACATAGGCTAAATAGGAGCAAAGCACAAGTTGTGTGGCTAAGCACTTAAAAAAAGGCACTAAATAATCCTGTGGTACAGATCTTAACTTGGAACACATATCAATCAGCACCTGAAATGGGAAGAATATTATAAAAAATTATATGCGAAGCTAAGTACTATCTTGTTTCTGGCAAAATATGTTTGAGATTGGTGATTGCTACTTACCATTACAGTTTTCAAAGTTATATCGGTTATGCAGTTGTAGAGTGGGGTCACTCAATTGAGTGGGAAATTTCTGCCTCGCCTGATTTTTAAACAGCAAAGGAAGTCTATAAAATATTGGCAGGGCTGTGCTACAGATTGGACTATATGAGGGCTATAGAATATACAATTTAACATTTAACTCCTACAAAAATAACAAAAATTTAGGAATATTTTTGCCATTAAATCCTTATACATATTGTGAGAAACAAGCTTGGAACTCTCATTCACCTTCAGAGAGTTTTTGAGTAATATACAAATCTTTGGGTTGTTTTATTTGTTCAATGGGAGATTTTAACTGTAAATAATGTTAGTTTAGTATAATATTTACTATGTCACAAGGTGGGACATTCCAAATACCTAGAACTCATGGGAAAATACACCATTATTTTACATGCTGAAGTCATGCATTGATATTAGTTCAATTTGAACGAAATGTACAAAAACAAGAATATAACTATCATGCCAGGATAACCAAGCAGCCACCAAAGCACCAATGTCTATCAATTAGTCCAAAGATAGTGCTAGATTGCAAAACTAAACTAAACAGGTTAGGTATGAAAAACAGTCACCCTTTACTGCATCCCTGATATGTGGGAATAGGAGGTAACAAGATCTGACTGTTCCTGCTGTTGAAAGGAAAGGGGCTGCTATACCCCTGGTAGGATCCTTCTATTACATACAAATTCACACTGTCAATAAGTAACTTGGACAGAAGTACAGTGAGGAAACAGTAGAATTCACTCATTGAACACAAACATCATAGAACTTTCTAGAAAATTTTGGAGGGAAAGAAATCAGAATGTATCAAAGGAAGCAGGAAAAAACTGTGAACTCTGGCAGGATTATTACCAGGACATTGTAGACTGAATCTGAAGAAAATTGGTACAATCCAACATGGCACATGCACTAACGCATTGCGGTGCCACACAAGCTAGTTTTTTTGGGATGTGCAATGTAACCATAGAAGAAATTCAATCGCTGGGCATTCTAATCAAGTTCCTAAGCACAGTACGCAGGATACAATAGCTCTTAAGGGCACAGTATACACCAAGTATCTACATCTATGTCTACGTTTTAAATAGACAATAATAAGATATCTTATTGCGAATGTTATGTAAATACAAGAACCTGAAATATATATACTGTTTAAAAAACATATGTACATACCTAAAACAATGTTAATGTTGGTTATAATACTCTGTTTTCTTTTTTTTTCCAATGATGACTATGTGGAAAAGCAGTTTGTACAAGATGAATTGTACAAAATGAAGATATAGATGGTAAGACTGATTTTTTCAGGAGAACAAAAGATTATGTCTAAAAGCGGCTTTTCATTCCAATCCTTCTTTGAATGCTATGCTATGTAAATCACCTGATCACTTAAAGTAAAATAAAGTTTCAACCTCGAGTTATCTTATTTTTTCCACCCCGCCATCAAAAGTTTATACATTTAGGAAAAATGATTTTTTACTCAAATAACGAAATGTGTGTTGGCTATTTCGCCAAGTCTAAGTCTTCAATGTGGATCCGAATTGCAACAAAAATTGCAAACATGGAAAATGGATTGAAAATTCAACTTTCTTTTTCCGCATAATGATACTTATAGGAAAGTTTCAGTGTTATATACTTGTCAAGGAGGAACGCTTCCGTGTTCCAGGCTTGATTTACAGCTTTGTCTAATAATGAGTAACGTTGTTTTAAATTTGTTTTTCAGCTTGCACGATTTAAAATAGTCATTTACAGTAAAGGTCGAAATTTATGTACCGAACTTCTGTCGACTTAAACAATCGTTCAATTTGAATTTGCTCGTGTAAGTCGTGGTATTAACCAAACTGTTGATTTAATTTATGTACATATTTATTTTCAAGACAGAAGCCTGATCTACAGTGTAAAACATTGTTAACCATACCGACAGACCGAACAAAAAGAACCAAAGGGAAATTTTTCCACTTTCACGACCTCCGAACCGCAAGAGAAGCTGTACATGCAAGACCTCTCCCATCGTCAAACGACAAATTTAAAATGTATTTACTTTTATGGCCAATGTTTCATTTTATGAACCGTGCAAAGCAATGGAGATATAAGTCATTTTGATAAATAGCATTGTTCAATTCATTAAAGTGGTCCTCGATCAGTTCCTATTGTTCAATTTTAATTTCAACTGAAAAAAACTGACGATTCTGTTAGAAGCTAAAACGTTGTCCACGCAGTCGAACTCGCCCTTGTGAAATCTTGTGGTACTTTCACTTTGAAATTCGAGTTTATGCATTTTAAAATGCCAGTTGTCTTGATAAAAAAGGTTAAACAAGAATTCGTCAAATACCAAAGAAAAATCTTTAATCGATTTGTTTCTTAATAATTGAGTATAAACTTACTATATATCTTGATTAGATTCTCAATTCGAGCTTTTATTTTTAATAAGGTACACTTACGTAAATATCTCGTTTGACAAACATTGTTTCGACAACTAATAAAATCAAAATTCGCGGGACCTGACACAGTAACACACATAGCTGTCTCAAATCTCAATAGACTACAAAGGAGGCATCAGATACAATGATATGGTACTCAGATGAAGGAGATATGAAATATGAAGGAGCCGGATCAGACGTTTTCTGAACAAACCCAAAACATGAGCAATCAAACTCATTAGGGAAGTACACGTCGGTCTGGCGAGCTGACATGCCATCAACGCTTATACCTTCGAAAATCTTAACAGAACATACACTGGCACAGAAATCATCATAAGATCGGACAGCCAACAACTATTAAAGCAATAGGAGGTAAAAAAATCACATACAAAATATCAGTGCATGTATAAAAAATTTCCAAAGCCCGGGGAAATATAAAAACCTGGGAAATATCGATGATGTCGATGTACTAGGGTACCAGGAAACAAGGGAACTTTGCTTATCGAAAAAAGCAAACACACTGACCAAGGGAGGATCTGTAAACTATACATAGTCCCCGAACCTATACTCAAACGATTCAAACGAAACGAAAGGAGAAGTGGATACACTCTTGCCGCACTGTAAACTGATTATAAAACAACCCTCACCAAGACTGGGAAAGTGGAAACTCACTGCATCAATATATGGGCCTTGAGCCTATTCTTGGAATAATAAAATCAAACACAGAATCCTCCAACACAAAACGGATCCAAATAGGGAAGGATGTAGAGAAGGGAGATTGAGATTAAGCGCTGTGTACAGTAAATTCACCCTTAATAACTAATTAATTATTTGTTTAAAATTTTTTTTAAAAATTATTTATTTTATTTATTGCTATCTGTACATGATATACATTGAGCAAATAGTTAAATTTGATAGATCTGCCAGACCAGGAGACAGTGGGGAGAGAAACCAACTTTGTTTAATTGGGGGTGGGGGGGTAGAAGTTATTTCGGTGGGTTAGATTGTTAGATGGTCACGAGGCCATCGTCGTTTTAAACGGCGTGGAGGATTGTAAGGGTGAGATGTTGAGGAAAGTGTTAGGGCTAGTGGGTTAGGATGGAGGGCGAGTTTAGAGTGAAAAGTGATGAAGCGTGTTTGGATAAGATCTTTTACGAAAGGGATTTTGAGATCTTTATGGATCGTTTCATTTGTGACGTAGAAGGGAGCATTGAGGATATGGCGAAGAACTTTAGATTGAAAGGACTGAATTCGTTGAATATTTGATGATTTAGCCGAGCCCCACAGCTCGACTCCGTAGGTCCAAATAGGTGTGATGAGTGTTTTGTAAATGGTTAGTTTGTTATGTATGCTTAGTTTTGATTTTGTTCCAAGAAGGTGTCTGAGTAGTTGTTTAAAATTAACTGATTTTTTGACGACAATGCACCTACGTATTGTACTTGTTATTAATGATTTGTTTAATTGACTGATGACTTTTTGACGGCATTACATAATGCACATAACTTATGACTCCTTCTTTCTGCCATCGGCTCATTTCATTCCTTCCTGGTACAAGTAGTAAAACTATAACCGGCTCATTTTGCATACCTACTTAGGTTACATGGGGTCGGCTCGATTTGACACCGCCCGAAATGTTGATGATTTCGTTCATTTCGGTGGCCGTTGTTGGATCATTATATGATGCTGAAATTTTGGCTAGTTCTTGTGAAAATGACGATGATGAAGACAAGGTGGACGAAGCAGAGCCAATCCTAATGACATGCAAAGGTGGCCAGAGAACCAGTTGACACGCTTCATAATTTACCGGTTAAAACAAATGTGGACGATGTGTTCTCAGCCGTTGTACTGTCGTGTAATGGGGATTCGATTCTCGGCGACCTTTAAAATGGCCACGGAGAGTTGTTAATGAACACTAAAACTGTTTTACTTATTAATGTCTTGGTTGGCAAAAATTACACATTACACGACGCAGGGAGCAATTAACAAAACCCGACTTACTACATCAAACGCACCGGCAAACAATACTGATACCTACACAGTCCTCCAAACCAAAGACGACCTCGTATCGAAAACCACTCAAATAAAATCATCCAAACACTGAAGTTGGCGAAATGCCGAAACGCGTCTGCACTCACAAAAACCAGGTAGATTAAACTGACCAAGATGATAGGTAACTATCAAACAATAAGTTAACACACTGTAAGCCACAGGAGGAAATCTCACAAAGAAAAAAAAATTGGTTCAACGAGTGGATATTATTGTCCCAAAAACATTGTTATCTGCCTTAAGTACTATTATTCCGCCAAGAAAAACCTGGCGAGGAAGAAATTCTCCAATTTCTAATTGGATGTGATGTTCGTCCCTTAATTATGCCTGATACTCCTGGAGAGTGAGGTTTGAGTGGTTATCAAATATGTAAACGTTCCTGCATCGTCTTTGTTTTAAATATTCCCTGCAAGGTGTGAATGAGAATTGAGTGTGTGTTGTATTTTGCTCCGGGCTGAAATAACCAAGCCCCCGGGTGCCCGATTAAAAAAAACCCTGCTTTCCTGTTTATGTTTAATAAATTGAAAAAACAACAATTAAATCAATCTGGGAACATTCTGTAATTAGAAGCACCTTTACTTTTTAGTTTAAGTTAAAACAAACTCAACAGACATCTGAGACATTGTTTGAAAAAACTTATAAATTGTCAGGTTTTAATAAAGGTGAATTATTGTATATTGTATTAATATTATCGTACTTTTGGCTTCCCTTTAAACAACTAAATGACCTTAAAAATTACTTTCTATACGGTAAAATTTTGGGCCTGATACTCGAACAGAAATCATAGGCTCTTCTGAAAACGAAAATAATAGGAAAAAAACCAACTGTTTATCTAGGGGTACATTTGGTGGCATTATAAAAGTTTCTCTGTCGACTGTCCCAACAAGTAGGTAGCAACTACTGGTTAAAGGAAAAAATTGTTGTTTTGTGAAGTGCGAAGTGCTGCGATTTCGATCTCGAAGACAGGGATGGTTTCGGTAGACATTCCGTTGAGGACGAATACCAACTCAAAATTTTAATTGAAGAAAATTCACCAAAGACAATATCGAAAATTGTGGGAGAGCTTAGTGTTGACATCATTGTTCGCCATCTGGAGGAAACGGTACGAGCGTCGTAAATTTGCAGTCGCTTCTGTCGTGCCCCTAAAATGATCCATTTCTCGATTGAATCATCATGTGCGATGAGAAATGGATTCTGTACGACAACTGGACGCGTACAGGTAATTAAATCATTTTATGGTTGGACAAGATGAAGCGCCAAAACACTTACCGAACTAAATCTGCACCTAAAAAGGTTATGGCGACTGGTCATGTCCTGAGGGGATGTTCACTATATTGACAAACTGCATGGTAAACTGCAATGCCTTTGTCTAGCATAGGTAACTGTAAGGGGCTGATTCTTCCTCAAGATAACGCTAGGCCAAGAGTCGCAATCCGACCCTCCATATTATTCACCCGACCTCTCGCCTACAGACTTCCAAATTTTTACGCATTTTGATTACTTCTTGAGAGAGAAAATTTTTAGAGAATGCTCTGAAGTTGAAACCGACTTCCAAGACTGTATTGTTAGTCGAAATACTGTTGCGAACTTTTCTAAATTTAGGGGAAAACAAATTTTCGACACCAAAAGGTTTTCCCACTTCTTTGCTTAAACCTTTTCTCCTTTTTCGATGAATTCCCGTTACGATGTAAATATTCGCTTACGTTTAAAGGCCGTCTTCCGGTACTTATATTAGATTTGGGTACAGTAAAATAATCAGCTCCTCCCTCGCCGGGATTGCGATGCCGGTTTCTTTTTGCAGGAACTGTAATTTTTTGACCAATTTAAAATCCTATTGCACCATTTTTTCTAGCGTAAAAAAATAATTCAAAATGATATGCCAGGATATACAGGGGCTTATTTGAAATTTTAAAGTCGAACTGGTCCTAGGTACCTTGTGCATTTTTTCCTCCAATAAAAAGGAAAAAATGTGAAACTAGACTAAAAAATATTAAACACTTTTTTTGATAGCTTCATTGGTTCAAGAGAAATTCAGCCGGGCAATCTAAAAAGGACACCCTGTGTATGTATTGAAAAGAATATCCGGATGAAAGGAATTTTTAAAATGAAATGATGAAGTTTTGAAGTCATTTTTATATTCATGAAGTTATTTTAATACTAATTGTTGTGAATGAATGCGCAATCTTTCCGGCAACAGTTTATCAGAATGTGGATTATTTAATTAATTTTCTAGTCTCATCCTCCTGGTCTGCTTGTTCCCGTGAATTTTCAGCCTTCTTTGCAATAAATAAAAATTTGACGTTACATTCGATTTGAGAATTTGTTAAGAGTGAAAGTGCGAGTTCTCTATTGCAATAAATATCGTACAATGAAACTTGTTTCTCCTAGCATCATAGAAAGAAGAAAATATACAGTCTACTATGTATATTGTAGGGATAAACCAGTTACATAAATATTAGGCAACTTGCGGCAAACATGAGCTTCACAGTTATTGAACATTCTCGTTAGAAACAGAAAATCGACTGTGTAATTAAGCACGTCTACTGGTTACGAGAATACGCGTTATCTAGTTACTTAATTCATTAATAAACACACCTATATATTTAGGTTTATTCTTATTTTGCATGCCAAAAATGGGGTTAATAGGAATGATAAAAATGGGGGAGTATGTTGTTTAATCGTTTTTTAAAGGTTGGACCTTAATCACAGTTTATTTCTTTTCAACGATTCCGGATTTCAAGCTTAAAGCTCATGGCCAAGTTATTTACAACCACGTCTGTCCACATGAATTTGTGTAAGAGTGAATCCCTCTGCTAGCTTAACTGTTAAGTGCTCTTTGTACATAAATAATCTAGAAAAAAAATTTCGGATATAAAAAACGTTATCTCTCTAGACCCGGAACAAAAACTTTCTCTTATAATAAATTCATTCCAACAATTCATGCAAGACTAATAAATCTAATTTTGTTCCACAGTAAAGTATAATTATTCCGATGGCTAACAGAACTAATGGACTGCGGATTCTACAATGGAATTGTCGTTCCATATTCTCGAAAAATGGCTTTCTATAAAAAGTTATTCAAGATTAAAAAAAAATATATATAGTGTGCTGGTTGAAGGTTGGTGGTTGGTTTAAACTTGGTTGAAGATATGACAAAACTTACGCTTTTCGAGGTATCATTTCCTATGTCCTGCCCTCCTAAGACAAGTTAAAGCGGATGGATATGGAGTTGGTCTCTCATAAAACATACGCTACCGTTCATCCCTACTCACATTAATCAAAGCATTCACAATTTTATGATTGAAAGTGTACAAATCCAACTTAGGAACCCTCGCCCATTAACAATCTTATCTGCGCACAATAGCTCTAGAAACTCTTACCCCTGGGATTCATTTACAAAGAACCTTCCGTACCCGTTATTACAAGCAATAAACGAGAATCAGTTAGTTCCCTCGATGACGAGATACCCACTAACAAAGTAGGATCTTCCTTGTCCAGAAAATCTGTTCTTGATTTATCGCTTTTCTCTGCGAATATAGCCACTAAAGGAAATTCGAAAGTGTTGGTGCCATAGGTTCCGACCATTTCCCAGCACTGATTACATTATCACTCCCCGAAATTTCTAGGCTAGTTTTCTCTAATAGAAAATGAAAGGTAAGTTGAGAGGACAGGCTGAAATTCCAAAGGCAGATGGATGTTAGTGCATACGGAGTGGAGTATGGAGTCTCGGATAATATGGGCAACGTTTGCAAAGGGTCTGTACCGATTTATTAACTACAAACTAACGAGAGAATATTATTGACGAAATCATGGTGAACCGACTTTCGCATTAACCAACTTTAAAAGAAACTTAAATCTTGCGAACTACATTGCGTACAAGCGTTTCCCTGCCCAAGCTCATAAAGTCATAAAACTGGCAAAGAAAAGCTTGGCACACCTATTCTACTTCCAATAAAAGTTCTTCGCTTGTACGGATCCTAAATTGTCGGTTTGTGTGAGTGATTGGGAGGTAAAATTCCTTATCGAACTCTGCCCTCAGGGACCCCTTCATAATTTCTATCAGGGAAATGAAAACAGTTCTGCTCCTGGCTTTGATCAAATTCAGTATTCAATTAATAAATATTCCATGATCTATCATGTAAAATGATAATGAAAATAAAATCTGGCTAAACGATATGTCGCATCTGCTGGAAAGTATCGATAGTTAAACTGATATTAAAAGCTAATAGAGATCCACAAAATGCTTATTCATACTGTCCTATCTCACTAACTTTATGTGTAGCCAAAACGTTTTAAAGATGAATAAAAAATCCCATCAAATGATGGTTGAAAGAAATCGAAATCTCCCAAATGGTCAATTTGGATTTTGCAACGAGTGGTCAATCTTAGACAATCAGATAAAATTCATATATATGAAGGTTTCGCCAACGGTAACTCGGTCTTAGCGATATTCTTGAATATTAGTTCAGCATATGATAATGCAGACCTCTGTATACTTAGAAACAAGATGTCACTAATAGGGATTCCGCATATAGTTATTAGTAATATAAGGAATGTGATTTCCGATGGCCAAATTTTAATCTCTATCATTGATTCAAATTTTCCATGTACCACGCACTTCCGCAAGGTGGAATTCTGAGCCCTATCTTGTATTGCATTTATGTATGCGTCCTAGAACAGCTCCTTCACTAGGTATCGCCCAGCTATCTGATGATGTATGCCTTTATGTGAAAGACAAAAAGATAAAAGTAGGTAAGGAAACTTTGAAGGTCTGGCACCCTTTAAAGAATGGGCAATGAAAATTAATTCTTTTTATTTCTTTCGGAGGATCGATTGATATAGAGGGACTTTTATCTTCAAAGCTAGGATCGGTAAAATTTTTAAGACTTATAGTGAATAGAAAACTTACATGGAGAAATCATAAGTATATGGCAAGAATATTAACCCATTGATTCCTTTGTCAACTGTAAATGGTTTCAAACGTGGTGTCAATCTACCCCAAAAGAATGTTCTTCAAATCAATCAATCATTGCATGGAAATGAAGCCATGGTTCAATAAAATGGACTTTAAAAAAACCGAGAGAGAGAGAGAGAGAAACTTGATTTCTGTTAAAGAAAATAAAAGAAAAACCGAAAATATTCCAGGAAATCCTGTAGCAGAGATTCAAACAGTAGACAGCTTTAAAGGGAGTAATCCTTACCACTCCAAATGAGAAAGGACACATAAATATTATTTTGTTTATTTAGAGAAAAAGTTATGTTTCACAATTTCAACATTGTTGATCAAGTGCATAATAAGAAAAACCATACGGTTCAGCTTTGTAGTAGTTGTAAGTAAGTAATGTTCAACAATGAACAGAATCCATACCGTGGATTATGTGGGACATTCCTGTCATCGTTGTTCTGATTTATGCAACCGTTGCGATACCGATGAAGATCATGAGCATATCATAATGCACTGTGCGTAAACAAAGGGAAGAAATGTGAACAAACCAATAAATTATAAATATTTATTAAGTTTGAACGACACAGTATATCTACATACTATCTGCAATATAGAAATTTAAATTTTTTTAAGGAAATAATTATAAATTAAATTATTTGTTTATCTGGTTGTTATAGTCGTTGTTGTTATATTTAATAAATTGGTTTTGTAGTTAAATGAATATACACAAAAAAATTTGTTTAATAAACTATTTATTTATGAGGTTGTCATAGTGTTCATTATTTATTTATTTTTAAATATATATGTACAATGCCCATTTGTTGAGTGCATGCACTTAGCGATGCAGCCGATTGCGAAAGCAAAGAGAATTAAACGAATCTTTTTAATTTTATATTCAGAAGGTAAATGAAACAATTTTGTCCCTCAAATTAAAAAAAAAGAATTCTAGAGACTGCCAGTAACTAAACATAGGACCTCTGACACAACCGTTCCATGATCGAACAGAAATCTGTAAAAGTTACATAATTAATTAGTAATGACTAATAAGGGAATAAACAGGTTCTTAATGATTATTTGTCCGAGTTCTCGAACGAAGAAAAACACAAAGTTATTTTCTGATTTCCACAGTTCAATGGGATTTTCTTAAATGTTTATCACTTTCCTTTGCCAAAATGAATTCAGCATGACATGATTCATGACAGATTCTCTTGCCTAAACCTTATTTCAACGGCAATCAAAAAGGTTTGTCCTAATGCGTCTATTTTGGCTGAACTGATTATTGGATCAAACGTCAACTCGATGAAACGATTTGATGCTCTCTGTTGCTCGATAGCGTCCCGGCCATCCTGGTCCACATATACTCCCTGGTTTCGTCCATCAATATACATCCATCAACGACTCCGTATAAAAGAAGAAAGTTTGTCTTTTTTTACATACTTATAGAAAGGACAAGGTAGACAAAATAACTCAT
The DNA here is from genome assembly GCA_039619505.1 of Cimex hemipterus. Classification (NCBI taxonomy): domain Eukaryota; kingdom Metazoa; phylum Arthropoda; class Insecta; order Hemiptera; family Cimicidae; genus Cimex; species Cimex hemipterus. The sequence goes on along the minus strand of CM077101.1, from coordinate 2,448,114 downwards.
AGACAAGCCTCTGAAGAATGAACCTTGTCTCACAGACAAAATCAGTAAATATAAATAGACCAGTAGATCGATCTGAAACTATAAGGTACACATGGTAGATTGCTCGTTGCAGATTATTTCGGTCTGCCTTCCCTGTTTTGGATTACTTTTTAAAATTCTAAATTCCATTAAGCGATATACAATTTTTCAAATTATCTCTATCTTGACAATTTGTGAATAGAACGGTAAGAAGACAACTACGCAGTGCGTACCGGTTATGCGCTTAGTATCATGGATTTGCTAAAGTGTTATGCAGTGTCCCCACCTTTCCTTACTTCAAAAGCGTAAAATAAGCGTTACGTTGACGGTTGGCAAACTTTTTCAAAATTAGACAGGACTTTCGCAAATCTAGAAAGTTTTTTAAAAACATGGTAGACAATAGTTTTTATTATTTACAAATTTTGATAATAGAAAAATCCTTCCTAGATTTCAAATAGATAAGGCCAGTTTGTCGAGTCGCTCTCAGTTGAATTACTTTTATTAGCCAAGAAGTGAAATGCATACTGACAAAAAAATGTTTATTACATGACTGTATCATAATGTTTTAATTAATCGTTAATTTATAACAAAGATTGATTTAAATCTAATTTACCTGTTACATTTAAACAGTATATTTTGTCTGTTACATCTTGTTATGTATACCGCCCCTTTCTCTCTCTCTCTTTCACACCACACAACATACACACACAAGTAAACGCGAATATTTCTTTATAAGGTTATATAACAAACTGGAAGATGTCCAATGGCTTATTAAAACGTCAGTAGACAATAGTGTCACCGTCCAAAAATTAAGCCTACATTTCACTTGACAAACAGACAAAAACCGAACAAATACAATAATAAATAACAGTAAAGTGTTAAATTAGGTTACAACTAGAAAAAAAGGGACAAATTTCACATTGTGACAAAGGAACAAGGAAGACAGGAAATTCGATTTAATGGTGAAGTGTATAACGTTTTACCAGTAAGTTAATGCTTAATGTATAATTATGCAAATATTTTAAAACGTAATATGCTTTACTCAGAATACATTCGTCACAGTGAATGCGATTATGTCAGTTTCCATGTGGATCTATGCTCGGCGCCAACTCGCGTAATATTTGCAGTTTGAATGAAAGATAACTGTATTTCATTATGATCCACTCATGAGTCAGTCTACTTAACGGTAGTTCTTTTATTTAGTCGACAATGTTTGAAGTGATTAAAGTACAGAAAAAGTAGTTTTGATCTTATACAAGATTATCGTGATTCTATATGCTAAATACAAAAATAAATAATAGTTTTAAAACAAAAAAAATTGAGAACGAAATAGCGCTTTATTTTTGTGTTGTTGATGATGTGAAACAAAAAATTACTCACAATTCTGTCCTTGATAGAAGTTACGAAGGCGTCTCATTCGGATCAGTGAAAGTCGTTCTTTTCTTCTCTTCTCCGACGCCCAAAATCATCAGAAGAGGACGTGCTCATCTTTCTATCATTGTCAAATTTGGTCGACGCATTACAGCCGATGATTTCCATCGTCCAGAGACGGGAGAAAACTATATTTTTTGCAGACTAATAATTTTTAATTGTGAGATTTTGTTTTTTCAATTTTCGGTCGTGGCAGAGTAAAAAGTCCCATTGCCCGGAGGCAGAACCTTGCTTGTGAAAACATTTAATTAAAACAATCTTCTTGTGTTCTGTTTCTTTGACCTTTCAAAGCACGGAAGATAAGATGAAGCGTGTGAATGTGCTCAACCTATATAACAGACCTTTTCATAGTAACCATTATGTATTATATTGCGTTCAATCCGTTTTCTTTCATACGATGTCGGCCAGGAGTGTAAGTTAAACGTCTATTGTTTACATCAGAATGAATTCTGTTCCATTTACGCGGCTTCAAGTATAGGAAAACCATAAATTTATAATCGTTGTCATATTTGATTCCATTTCCAGTTGATATCATTTTAAAACGCTTTGTACAAGTGTTAATGACCTAACAGAAGAAGAACAGGTCAAGAAAAGGTGGCAAGAATATACGGAAGATCTGAATAAGAAGGAAAGTATTATTGCAGATAGCTTTGACAGTGTGGTCAATGAGTCAGAACCAGAGATCCTGAACAGTGAGTTTGAATGAACATTAAGAAACATTGCTAATAACAAGGCAGCAAGGACAACAGTATTCCCAGCCGAACTGTTTAAAATCTTGCATGATGTGGTCAAGGTGATGCCTTCCATATGCCAGGAAATCGGGAAACATCAATTTGTTTCCCCATACAAAACGAGGGAAGCAATAAAGTATGTTCAAATTATGATAAAGTGGAACTTATTTCATATGCTAATAAGGTAATGCTAAAGATCTTGCTGAAAAACGTCTGATCTGTTTTATTGACCTTTGAATATGCGAATCATAATAAAATGTGATAGATTTTTGGTGGTATTCAGATACCAAGACATCTTGCCTGCGTCCTGAGAAATCTGGATAACGACTTAATAACAACGGTAAGACCAGAGCACGGAACGACGGACTGGTTTAAGGTTGGGAAAGGAGTAGGGCAAAGTCGTATACATTCACTCTACCTATTCAACCTGTACGCAGAACCTCCGCATCATGCGACGTCCTTGAAGAAACCGAAACAGTTGTTAAATCGCTGGAAGAAACATTAACATTCTCAAATATGTGGATGATATTACTTTGATGCGAGGAGATATTGAATATCCTTACGACGAGGGTAAAAAAAGAACAAGGAAAGCTGGGTTGAAGTTGAACCTTAAAAAAAAAAAAAAGATTATGGCAATCATGTTAATTGATAACTTGCAAATAAAGGGAGAAAAAGTGTAGGCAGTGACTGTTTGTTTTTCTAGGCGCGAAGATTACTGCACACGCTGACTGCACCGAGATTATCAGAAAGACATCTACTTCTTAGGAGAAAAGTAATGGCAATCCTTGATAAAACAGTTAAGGGTAGAGACATCACACTGACAACAAATGTCAGCATAGTTAAAGCAATGATGTTGCCAGTAGTAATCCATGGCTACGGGTGCTGAACCAGCCAAGCAAGGCTGAACTAAGAAAGATAGATGCTTTTGAACAGTGGCGTTGAAGAAAAATTCCGAGGGTGCCTGGGTCTGCAAGATCAAACAAGTCCTACCACAAACAAAAATCCAGACCATTCTCTTCAGGATATTCTAGCAAAGGCAAAACTGAAGTACTTTAGCCACATAATGAGAAGTCTGGATACCCTGAGAAGAACCTGATGATAGGGAAAATGGAAGACAAAAGGAAGAGAGTACGACCAAACCGACTGAACGAATAAACAACACAAGTGCATTGATTAATATAATTCAAGACAAAAAAATCATCTGCTTTTAAAAATGGCTCTTAATGTCGGAGCCTTAGAATTCTATTTCTAATTTTATTAATACAAAAATTACATTTTCCCAAGATTATCTGTTGTTGAATAGAAAATATTGGTTTATTAGAAGATTTTAATTTCTGCATTATCCTACTAGAGCGTCATTATCATTAGTAGAGCGAGTGATTTTGAGTTTTGATTAACCGGTGGAACAACATTCACTGTTCTATTTAAAACTTAAAGAATTCGTAACAGTCATTTCAACCATGGGCCAAAGCCCGCGTATGAGTCCGGCATACAGAGAATAGTTCCTCGATATGTCTCATCTAATTGAAGGGTGAAATGCCTTGCCTCCCATACAAAGAGCGCGCAGGAATGCCATCCAATTTGAGAATTATGATTGAACATAACAGCGAGTATCTGGGTCCCCTAACATAATTCTAGGAAGAAGCGGGGTTGTTATATTGTATATAGTAATCTTGTACTGAGAGTGAATGCATTTTTTAAGCGTGGATATGTGATGTGAGAGGGTCGATGGCGGAATATCGAGTAACCCCCATCGCCCCCCAATTAGGTTAGTTGTATAATACGTGTAAAGGAAATTGAATGAGTGGAATATAAATAGGAGTGAAAGCATTTAAGAATGAACGTGAGTACGAGTGGATTTGGAATTGCAGGCGTTGGTGTTGAATTGACCTAGCTGTGGACAGCACCCTTCCCTCCGGAGCCCGACCTCGGTGGATGAACGGATAGAACTGCGTCTAGAGTGCCAATACCCGGGGTGGGTGATTCTTGAGTCTGCCAGCAGTTTACTTAAATTGCAAAAGTTCGGACGGATCGGCGGTGTACTACGAGAAGCGAATATGCTCAACTCTGCACATGTTTGTATGTGTGTATATGTGCAGATTTGAGATTATATAAATAGAAATCCAGTTCAATCAATGTCAGAGGTTGAGTTATGTATTAAATATTATTTACTTAAATGCTGGGAATATTCGTTCGGAAAAACTGGTACCCAACTGTCTCGAGTCAAAAATTCAATCCCTGAGACCAGGTCATCGCTGAAAGTAAGATTTGATAGCTGGACGGGGGTTCGTCCAAAAACCAATATAGCAGGAAAGATTGAAAATTTACATTGGTGTGTATGACCTTCGCGGTTGTTAACTTTCATCCTCAAACTCCTCATTGGAAGTACCTGTTTTTTGTGTGCACACTTTCAAAAAATTTACCAAACAGCGGTATGCTTCGAGCCGGACCGGACCTCCTTGACTCATTTTTATCTCGGAATCCGCTTGAAAATCCCTATTTAACATGGAAATACGACTATCAAATCAAGCAAAGAAATGTAACCACTAAGTTCTTTCTGCTTACGTAATTAAAAAAACTGAAAGTGCTACCTAGTTGACATGTGTAAGACTTCCTTTTTTTTTTTTCTAAAAAACTATGGTTTTAATTTGTAATTTTTAACGACAATTTTCATGAAAGCCATATTTGAATTAGGAAAAAATGATAAAATTTCAGGTGTTATATACAAAGACATGGGGGAAAAGGGTTCTGATCGCCCCTTTCTAATGAGAGACCAGGATCAGGTCTACTTTCACTTATCGGCATAACTCGTCAAACCACATAGCCACGTACTAAATACGTTCCCCTCTTCCATATTTCTCTTAAAATTAACGCCCCACCAATGGCATATTGTAGATAATAATTAAATTAAAATAAATTAATGTAGTTCCTCTAAACGAAGAACACACAGCCCGATATAAAAAATTTAAACTGGTTCGAATTGTGAAATAATTGTAAATATTTTGACTGCCACACGCGAACCATGGCCTGATTAACCGCGGTTTATTACGCCCCAATGCTACTGTTCTGTTTATGCTACAAAGTGAAATTATTTCAAATGTTAATGAACGGAGTGAATGCGAAACATTCCGCAACGCTCATTTTCCTTAGTTTGGTTTATATAAGAAATCCGACAACATTCTACGACTTTAATTGAGTTTCATGCATAGTTATTAGCGGTAATTGTTACTTCGTGACAAGCATTGGCGTTAGAAATTTAAGAAAACTATTAAATAAACATTATTTTTACGAATGTGATTAAGTTTTATTGGAAGAAGAATGGTCAAGGATAGAATGTGAGTTTACTTTTTAAAAGGTATTCATTGTTTAACTTTCTCATTGTGCGTCCATGTTTCATTGTTCTTCAGTGTCGTGTTTTGTAGTTTTTTTGGACATATTAAACGCATCTCTTTGTTTGGTGTCAAACAATCGTGTGATTAAATTCTTGCAGAGGTACTAATTATCATCATCACTTTTCTTCTTGCCTATTTAAATGTTACGTACATTACGCATATAAACTGCTTAAAATAATAATATTGCCAATTTTGGAATATTTAACTTTCTTTACCATTTTTATTTTACTTTTATTATGAATTGCATTAAAATTTATTAGAAATTATTATTAAATATTACATAAGGAATATCAGATTAAGGGTTTTTGAAAAATAAGAAAATAAAAGGTTTTAATTTCATAATTTTATTTATTGGATACAATAATTTGTTTTAAACAATCAATACCGTGGATGCTCCCTTGTTAGCTAAACCTTTGTACAGCAGTTAGGCATAATGTTAATAAGGCTGTCACTAATTCCGTAAGGAACTTCACACCACAAATGTTGCTACACGCAGGCCACTACGCGTGATCGAAAAGCCTTCACTGCCTGCAACGCACCCCACATGTGCTCAATAAGATGTCTGGAGACAATGGGGCAAGGGTCGGATGGAAATATCACTGTTTTCTAGACGTTGATGATCAACCACTATTTGGTCTGGCATTGTCATCCACAAATCGAAAATCCTTGCCGATGCCAAAATCCGTGGTATGAGGGATGTATTCCTCTGTAGACTCTTAGACATAACGGACTACGGTAAGGTTGCCTTCAAGAATATGGAGTCCAGATCGTCTTCCAGTGTAAATCCCAGCCCAGACCATTTTGCCACCTTCTCTAAATTCCACTGAACGGAGCACGAACTGGAGCATTGTTCGTATCCTCTGTTCACGACATCACTATACAGACAGAATCGCGACTCATCAGTAAACATAACAGCATTCAAATTTGTGTTTTCTTCTAGGCGCTCGCTGTGTCATATTTGAGTTGTTGGTGGCGGGCTGTTGCTGCAGGTCGTCTCAAAGGGGCATACCATGTGAGACCAGCATGATGCAAGCCTTGCCAAAACAACAACAACATATACAAAGAACCGAACTTGGCACTTCTGGCTTGGCAGTTTTTCTCCTTTCTCTCTTCTTATACGTTCCATCGCTCCATCCGAAGCTAGTCTCCGGTGGCTGCCAACAGCTAGTACTTTCAGCCCCAACGCATGGAGTTGTTAAACCTAGATGCACACATTGTTAAGCATAAACGACGTATAATTCAACATCTATTTCCGTTGTAACCAGTTAACTCGGCACCAGAAGCTCCACGTGAACTGTTGTGAACTAAGCGACAGTTTTGTCTGCGCCTGAGTGCGATCAGTGTAAATATATTCAACATTGTGTAAATAAAGTACTTGTTTAGCGAAAGTGTGGGCAATTATTGGTAACCACGAAAATTATTAACACTCAATATCATTGTTCAATACTTATACCATTCATTCAAGTAGGTATCAACCATAGTATTTAACATATACAGTAATAAATTTTTTTACTTTCAATATATAATAGCAAGAGCTATCTCGCCTCGTGTATTTTTGTATACATTTGGGACTGAATGTATTATTAGTGTGAATACTGAGTTTCCTTCTCAATATGTAATACGTATTGGGAGAGTGATGATTATCAAAAAACTCTTGATTAACTGAGTGCGCCGGGAGCTGAAATAGCCTAGCTTTTGAAAGCCCCTGGAGCCAAACTTGCGTGTCTGGAAGGACTCTAAACCCACGTGACGGATAAATTGCTCAAAAGAGGGAATTGTCAGCGGGCAGCGGGAAGTGCTAGAGATCTCTGTACACGAGTGAATGTATGTAACCACGTACATCTATGTGCAAATTTGAACTTATATAAATCAATAAATACTAAAAATAAACACAAGACAATATATCTATCAACTACTACGACAATAAAGCAAAGTACCCAAGACGCTCAAGCATATTCGCACATGTGGTGGCATTCCTATGTATTGCCACGGAACGACACCTTTCAATTAAGTGGCACAAATCGAGCCACCTTTTGACCTTTTTCTACACGTCGGATACATACGCGGGCCTTGCCCAAAAAATATTTGTCAGCCATGCAGGTCTTCTTTTAACAGGGTGAGGATAATCCCTCTTCTTCGATTCAGATCCTCCAAGGGCCACCTATCGGCCCTGCTCATGATAAACGAGTGTTCAGGCATTTGTAATTTTTTTATTTATTTTGATGATGCTGCCATCTTGCTGATCAGTAGGAAAACTGTAGCAAGAGAGGAAAATTATTACCCTAAAATAAATGTAAAGAAAAACGAAGCAAAGTGTTGTGAGTTCTCTTTTCAACCCTATATTTATTATCTATAAACACTTCTAAAATAAGTACCGTAGCGTACATGATGGTCCTCCGTGCCGCATTGAAATTCGCGTAGAAGAAATTGTGAAAGAATCCATCGAGAAAAGGGTGAGTCTCCTAAATTCATATGAATGAAAGTGGCCATTAATTTGCTGCACTTTCCCTTCATATCCTTAACCCCAAATCCCAATCACCATAATAACTATCAATTAATAAGCACTGGTTTTATATCCTTCATTGGGAAGTAATTGTTTAAATAAAGTTCTTCATAATGGCAAATAGCATAACTGAAGAAGTTGATATTAAAAAACTTCATTTTCAGAGAGGTAAAGTTAAGACTGCTTTAACACGATTTAAGACGTTTTTGCATTCTCCTGACTTCGATAAGGATGATAAAAATTTAATTAAAGTGAAATTGGAAAAACTTGAGCCACTGTGGACAGAATTTGATAATATACAAACTCAAATAGAAATGGCTAACCCTGAAAAGGAAACAGAGTTAACGAAAAGAGAAGATTTTGAAGATGAATTTTGTCGATTGGTTAGCAGGACTAGGACAGAAATAGGAACTAGTAGTACAGATAGTAAAGAGTCTATCATTAAGCAACACATCGCGGAAATTAGACTTCCGGATATATTATTACCCACCTTCAATGGAAAGTATGAGGATTTCCTTTCATTTAAGCAAGAATTTAATTCTATAATAGATGAAAGAACAGATTTAGTACCTATTCAAAACTTTAAGTATTTAAAAAGAGCATTACAGGATGATGCAGCTTTGTCTTTAAAAAATATGGATAATTATAACTTGGGATGGGAGTTGCTTGAAGAACGCTATTATCATAAAAGGCGTATTGTATTTAGGCATATAAAGGCAATCCTTGACTGTGAAAATGTGGAAAAGGCTTCAGCTAGTAAGTTGCAGAATATTGTGGATGTTACTTTACCCAATTTAAGAAGTTTAAAAGCTTTAAAGCTACCTACTGAACACTGGGATCCACTTTTAATTTTAATTTTAGGCAGAAAATTAGATCCTGGAACACGTCAAAAATGGGAAAGTGTAATTAATAGAAGGGAAGTTCCAACCCTTAGCCAATTCATTTCTGTTCTCCAAAACAGAATTGAAAACTTAGAATCTATTTATGAGGATAAGTATACCACAATAAAGGATGATTTCAAACAAAATAGTAATAAATCAAAAAATCTGCATTTACGTAATCATGATGAAGATAAATTAGAGTATAAAGACATATGTGCTTATTGTGGGAAACCACATAAAATTTTTATCTGTAAACTTTTTAGAGCATTATCTGTATCTAATAGGTTACAAGAAACATCTAAATTTTGTTTACGTACATATACACGGAAACAAATCTATCACCATTTTTCTTGGAAAACTTATCATCCACTAAACTCGGCAAAGCTCCTCCAGTCCACAGATGTTGGCCAACAGACTCTTCGAAATACATTGTGAGTATTTTTTAATGTGGCTAACTAGCATTTATTATTTTTCAAAAATAGAATGGCAACCTATTTCAACATTTCGGCATTTATTTTTGAGGTCTGCTAGCTGATGAACCTGTGCTTTGGTCTTTTCGATCTTCCCCGGTCAGCCCATTCCCGTTGTTTTGGTTTTGCTCGGTCGTCATTTTCACTGGTTGGTCTGCTCTTTTGTGAGGCAAAACTCCACCACAGAACATGACGAACGTGTCTGATCGATGAAAATGTACCGAAAGGTTCATAACATCCAGAACACTCAAAAGGTAATTTATTTATTTTAATACTTATTTAGAAATCGTGAGATCACACCAGACCGCATCTCACGATTTCTAAATAAATATCGATTAACGGTCACTAATTGCCACACATTAATTTAATACGTTACTGAGGATGACACCCCCCAATCAGTTCAACCATATTACAATATTTAAAATTTAAAAAATTCAAATATTAACAAAATCAATAAACTAATTATAATTATGACGATAAGCATTTACACGTTTCGTTTTTTAATATATTACATAAGCATCCAAACATATCTAAATTAAGTACGTCGCAGATTTCACTAAAGGCCGTTTGACCAAATTTTCCGTAATTAGTCCTATAAAACTGAGTGGAAAAACTGTTTTGCTGACGACAACTGTGAGTAGGGGCATGGAAATTTACCCGACTGAGAAGTTGCGGACAGGAGTAATGGAAGTAGTCTTACAATATTTGATTAATGTTGCAATTCTTTAATTTGCTGTAACATAACAACCTATAACGAGAATGAATATGAATTGTAAACTTAGAACCATTTTCCCAATTTAACATGTATACGAATTTTTGGTTGTGTACACATTAAGTCCGACAAGATGTAGCCCACCCTAGTGTTTTGTCTACACATTAAAATTGTGAGTCATCATTAATTTTTTTTGTTAGCATAAATGACGTTCCCAGCTAAACTTTAATTAAATCTGGTTACTTAAGATTTGTAAAATTTTAATTCCTTGAAATAATAGTAAATATTGACTTTGAGGTGGGACAAAAAGCGAGCGCACCTATTGTTTGTAAACAAATATAATACTGACCAACTGAAAGAACAAATGGTATTTTCAAAAAGGCTAGTAGGTGAAGGATATATGAAGTGGCATATGTAGCAATAAAGAAATCTTTCTCGTAGAATGAGCAGTATGTAGTAGATGCAGATGTGGATGTATTAGCCGGGGTCTGTATTATATTGCGCTTTAGATGAATTCCCCGTCCTGTGCTAATCGCACACCGGTGAATCCTAGTTCATAAAGGAACTTGATTAGCAGCCCGGTCTCTTCTAAGGTCGCATTTTACGCTCGAAAACACTTCCTCCTGCGGGCAAGAGTAGCACCACGGTTTGTTACTAGGTTTGTTAGCGTTTACTCTGCTTCTTTACAGAATCTCCACGTGCCGTGTTGGATTGTAGCAATGTTTTTCAGATTCAGTCTACAGTGTCCTGCTAAGAATCCTGTTAGGAGTCACAGTTTTTTCCTGCTTCCTTTGATATATTCCATTTTTCGTTTCCTTCCAAAATTTGTAAGAAAGTTCTTGGATTTTGTGTCCAATGAGCGAGTTCAATTGTTCCTCCATTTTCTTCTCCTTCTGTCTGAGGTTTTCATTGATTGTGTGTATTCTTTTGCCATAGAAGGGCTCGGATTTATCAGAGGTATTGCAAGCCCTTTTCATCCAAGGACATCCGCTTTATCGTTGCTTGTACTCCCACATGTCCTAGAATCCAGCAGAGTTCGTTTTGCATACCTATTGTGCTTAGTTTAGTTTTGCACTTCAACACCATCTTTGAGCTAATGGTAATTGAACTTAGCGCTTTGCTGCATGGCTACCTGACATGATAGTTATATTCTTGTTTTTATATCATTTAGTCAGAATGTATTCGGTACAAATCTCGATTGCGTGGATCTCTGTTTGAAAGATACTAGTGCGTTATCTCGTGGGTTCTGAGTTTTGAAGGGGAGCTGGTTCCAGGAGCGAAACTGATGTCCCCGTACCTTCTTGCATTCTAGATCCGCCTGTGTACCAGTTGATGGTGCCGTTCTTAAAGGAGGTGTTTTTCTTTCTTTACAATTTTTTGGTGCCTAAATTTATGTGGAAATTTTGATTCAACTCAAACATCCAAATTACAATAAATAACCGCTCTGCGGAAAAGACTTTTCAAGAGAGGATGCTTTATTGTAAAAGATTACAACAGTGGAATCGACACTATAGCGGACAGAACGCAACAGTAAGAGTGAGCCCCTTCTTAGTAGATACAAGGGTTTTATACATATTTGTTTAATTAGTTTAATTGGTTTAAGGGCTGATGTGTTTGGCTGCAATGATAAGAAAGGATAAGAAGGGCTTTATCGTCTCTGGCCCCTAGGCTGGCTGATAATCTGTCACCTCTGACCCCCTCGACTTATCTGTCTGGTTGTCTACATGACGTGTAGGTCGTTTATATAACTTCCATTTGGCATGGTCTTTCATTAGACTGTTTATATCTCTTAATTTTAGTTTTATTCCTATTGGAGGTTTCTCTTTGATAGTATTAACAATAGTTTTCTGAGCTGTCCTCATTATCATGTGGTGAAGGGAGAGTCGTTTTGTTATTTATTTACTTTATCGGCCCGGGCTTTGATGCCATATGTGAGAATAGGTCTCATCATAATGGTATACATCGATAGGAGGGATTCCAGTCTGCATCACCAATTTTCCCCCTATTCTTCTGCTCACTGCACAGTATCTAGAATTAATAGTAAAATCAATTAACAAGGTACTCAAAGATAGTGCCAAGTGGATAATTTGTATTGCATTTGACCTCCTGTCCATACAGCGAAAAAGAAAAAAATAAAGTGTTCGAATAGCCAGCTAGGCCTCCAGATTTTAATATTATTGAGTGAATGACAGAGAGAGAGAGAGAGAGAGAGAGAGAGAGAGAGAGAGAGAGAGAGAGAGAGAGAGAGAGAGAGAAAATTGTAACATTCAATCGGTATAATGGCTGAATCTTCTGTTGCAAAATCCTAAGTTGAACCAAAATCCTAATTAAGTTGCCTTTCATTTTGTTTTACAATTTCCTCTTTACCCTTGACGTCTTACTTACCTCAACAATCAACCTCCTCCCTCTCAGCGCAATTAGTATTTTTTCCGAACGAAAGTTATTACGACTGACTTTCTTACGAGAACCGATTACTGTTTTTGCGCTATAAAATACTTTCGCCGACGTTGAATAGAGGTGGACAATGTTACTTGCGTTGCTTGACGTTACGTGAGAATCTGAGCCGTTGCGTCTATTGCTAAGAAGAGAGATCCAGCCGAAGGTGCGATTCCAATGTTATTTTCAACTCAGCCACATACCTTGACACACAACGTCAGTGACGAGTCTTCCGATGCAGTCGAATTCCGTGTGAACGATGTTATCTGATTCCTTAGAAACGAGCTCGGCCACCGGCAAAGGGAAAATATTAAAATGGAAAATTAACTACTACACAATGGGCTTAGAAAATAATTTTTAATACTCACGTTCATTATATGCAAAATTGTATATTAAGTTTATATTCACTAATTCCGTGGTCCGCTTGACAATTAATATATTACAATTAATTAAGGTTTTTAGTTGAAATAAAAACGTCAATGGCACGAGCAGGATTCGAACCCACGATCTTCGGCTTGATACGCCGCTGCTCTACCACTTAGACTATCGTCACTTCGATCCATTCGGACGCCAACCTCCAAGCTCCCCGAAGATCGTGGGTTCGAATCCTGCTCGTGCCATTGACGTTTTTATTTCAACTAAAAACCTTGATTAATTAATTTGATAATTTGACAATGGAGAAATTCGTCTCCTTGCGGGAATTCATGTTTTGACAACGAAAGGAGTTTATAAATGATTTTGAAGTAACTGGTGCATATTCCCGACAGAGAAGGAATTGTTTGTTTTCTATTAGAATATACATTGTCATTGAAACGCTATATTTTTACGTATCTTTAATGCATTGTTTTTTGTTAACATGCTTTTCCTGATAACTGACACAAAATCAGAAAAAAATCGAATAAGATCGTGAACAAATTCTCTCTCTCTCTCTCACTCTCTCTCTCTCCCCCTCCCCCCTCTCTCTCACGTCGCCTTTCAATTATCCAAGGGTTACCTTCAATAAAATCCCTATCATTGTATTCCCGGGGGTCGGCTACCTCAGATTTTATCTCGAGAACAAACAACTGGTAGCCACACACTAGACTGAAAATAGTAGAAATGAACTGACTACTGTATGAACAAAGGAAATTGACATTAGAAAGTAAATCTCCCATTCTGAAAACGAATTGGCTAATAATTTTCAGAAGTCAGAGAGTAGAGCATGGACGACAGTGTTTCTACCTCAGTTAGCTGAAGTACAAACTTGCGTTTTTTGAACTCCTATCAAAAGAGAGAGAGAGAAAGTGAATGTGTGTGTGTGTGAGAGAGAGAGAGAAGAGCAGGATGAACTGTGAGCAAAAGAGATCTAGACAAAACCTCTAGTTATTTTGTCCTAGTTTACTTAAAACACTTAGCAACTCAAAATATCCACTTGAAGCCGAGAAAAATGAACACGAAGTAAAAAAAACTTGGCTTTTCACAACAGATTTTTCTTATCAATTCGTACACGCTATTCTGACCTGTGAAGACCAATTAATTTTTAAAACGAGGACTTCCGGTGCAGAAAATTACAAATCGAATTCGATTCTCGAAACGACACAAACAATAAACATTAATAAAAGAATTAACGTGTGGGGTGTTTAATGACCGTTAGTTGATGATTATTTGTCGTACTGCATTCATAAAACACAATAATGACACATCTATACAGAAAACAAACATTTTGAGTCCTGAAGATGATCTGAGTAAAGGTCGAAACGTGGCACGACACAAAAAATGTTTTTCTAACACTACATCACACGAGACTTCAGGTGTAGAAAATTTCAAAACCTTTGCAATGGATGCACAAAATATCTAGTTTGTTAAGAAAGCATTTTTAGAAGAAATTAAATTTTGGATCAAAATTTTCACATTTTTTGAGCACTTACGGTACTCAAAATTGCAACTCCTTTAGTCCATAGAATACAGGAAAATTCTTTTTATTTAAAAACAATAATTTAAACAAAAAATTAGCTCAAAAGTGTAAATCCGTTACATCAAACGATACAAAAATATCTAGATTAATACAAAATATTGTTTTTAATAATTAAACAAATATTTAAATACGAATTGGAAAACAGTTGCGTCGTAATTATCTACATATATTTACTTAATATGCCAATATTGCGTAGGTGATTAAGTCCCTAGGACTGAGATCTGGTGAAAAAGGTTAATACCCACGGTAATCCAATTTCATGGTCTCATTCCCGCCTGGAAACTTTGCTTCTAGTCTTCATTGAGTGTAGATTCGACGGTGGGAAAGATGCCAAGGCGATGATTTCCATTCTCTCGAGCTCTGTTGTCATTTATAACAAAATTATTTTACCAATATGATTTTTTGTCAGCCTGGTTATAGATGAGAATAAATCTTTAACAAATGTACCCATAACGTTATGATATCGGGTCTGCATACATACATTTATATTGTATTATAATAGATATTGTCTCGAATGGGAACGTATTATGTCCATACAGTCAATTGTTGACGTCGTACCAGTTACTTGTTTATTGTTTCTCTTCCTTTTTTAAAATATTTCAGTCGATAAAACATGCCAATTCATTAGACCTTTTAAGCTTCATTAATGTGCATTAACAACGGAAGAAACGGTACAAATAGACTCACACCTCACAACGATTAACAACAATGCTCAAACAAAGCAGAAACGAGGGGCGAATTGTATACATTTGAATAATCACTTGACGAGAAGTGAAAGGATTTATGCTTGTATCTGAACCACTTGTATTTATTTACATTTGAATTATTCATTTTGGCGATTCGACTGTCATTAATGTGCAAGAAGAAGACAACAAAAAAGGGTACACATCGCGTGCGAGTGTCAAACTTGACCTTCGCAAAGTGAATAGGATGGCGTATGTTAATGTGCAGCCTCTCCCTAAAAAAAAGGATATCTACTCCCGGTTACCTCCCTTATTTCCATCACGATTTGCACATGATGTACTTTAATTTTTCTATGTTTGTACAAAAAGAATTATAGTGTATATTATATGTACATAAATTTATAACTGATTTTCAAGGAGATCTATTTGTACACTGTATTTACTGTAAAATTACTATTTTATTGAAATTGCAATCTAATGTTATATGTATTTTTAAAATAAAGACGTGACTTTTAATAGATATTTAAAGAAATATAGACAAGGAGAACGAATAATGGTTCATGTTGAACCGACACAGGGTCACTTACTTCGTCTCTACTCGGTGGTTTTTGAGTTATTCAAACGCATTTCGGCTTTGCGCCATCTTCAGTGAGGAACTGCCTGTCTCTTTGTCTGAGTAGGGTTTATATATCGTTGGGTCCGTCGTTTGCATCTGGGGACGTAGCGTTAGTGAGTGCGGTCATGGTGCTCATTGGTCGTCTTGATGACGGTTATTTCCGTTGTCAGTTGTTAGTTTTGGTCTGGTTTGGTTTCGATGTTGTGTTCTTCTGAACGTTTTCGTTTTTTGTTACGTAGAAATTTAACGGTGTGAATGTGAATTTGTTTGTACGTTAATAGATAAGAAAGGCCGGTTCTGGGCCCGCCACCGCCACACCCCATCCAAGTTGACCCTTGTAATTCCTTTCAAATAGAGGACACTTGATTTTGACAAATCTTTCTGGTGCATATGCGTAACATGCAGGCGTAGCTTTGCAATCACAAATGCTAGATATGAACACGAGATAAATTGTGTTAAAACAAAAAATTAACAAAAGATACCAACAGGTCACAAAAAGGGTCCGCATGGAGATGGATCCAGTAAACGGCTTCGTTGACATAGAAAGTGCATTTACTAACAAATTAACAACTTATTTCTTCAAAAATTAAAACAATATCAAAGACTTCGCCCTATATTTTGACACAAATAATCGGGCAATAATGAGTAAAATGGGATCGGTCTTGAGAAACTTTAAAGCAATAAAATTGAAATATAGTTATATTAATCCATTTCCGACGGATCATACAAAACCAAAGCGAAATTGTTTTAATATCAACAGATCTGTTGGATGTCCTCAATTTCGTAAATAAAATTGCTACCGAGGTTTAAGTGTCATATTAAGGGATAGGTTGGTTATCAGTTGGAATAGACGTATTGGTAATGCAAATGATTAAATGCACACCCCTCAGAGGGGTTCTAGTTATATAGGTACAACAACCTCTTACAGCAACCAAGTCAGTCATAAACGTGGAAAACAATGACATCATATGCTTTAAATATTCTATAATACCTACGTTCCTTCGTACTAAGCACAACGAGTGGTGACATATTCAAATGGCCAAATTGCATATGATTTTTCTAATATAAATATTCCTATACCACTAAAAGTTGTTAAAATTTTCGAATCCGTCAGCAGTTTATCCATCAATGTATTCGAACTGGATGAAAATAATAACGGTTATCTTCGTAAAATTGTAGGTTGTGAAATACCAGAACATCGAGACTTGTTATTGGAAAAAGATTCAATTTTTCATTATTGTTATATCAAAAATTTTCCGAGGCTTGTCGGACGGCAGATCCACAAAGGAGCATTCGTTTTTAATTGAGTTTTACCACTTTGGCAAAAGATATTCGAATAGTGGTACAAAATTAAATATTCATCTATTACATATTGCACAGAAATCAAACCTGTTCGTATTGGCCTCCAAGAAATAAATGGTAATCAAATACCTCGGGTTAAATTTGAAAATGTTTAGCACACTCAGATATCAGATTCAGTATGTATGCCGATTTCGATAGCGTTTTTAAGAAAATTCATTCATATGAGCCAGACCAAAAGTCTTACACCCGCGAAGCGTACAGAAACACGACTCATTTTGGCATGTAAATCAAAACTTTAGAAGATATTCCCTTATCCCTATCATCGAAAGATGAAAATCCGACAAATCCAGTGATACATGGAGGTCCGACAGTGTGTGATAACTTTGGTATAAATGGTATCGAAAATTACAGGTTCGCTAGCAAATGATTACATTCATAATGGATCATTAAAACAACGAATACCCTCTGAGAGGCAGGAGTTTAATAGTAGTGTAGCATGTTATTTGTGTAACGTGCTTGCCTTTCTTTACTGATATCGATAAGAAAGTACTCGATCATAACCATCTCAGTGTGAAATATAGAAGAGCAGCCCATAACACTTTTATATGTATACATATTTTAAATTAAGTAGCCCTGGATATGTGCCTGCATTTTTACACAATCTGTAAATACGATGGCCGTTTCATGGACAGTAATAAAATAGATATAATTCCAAACAAGGAAGAGATTGGTATTACTTTTTCAAACATAATTAGGCGAATATTTCGACCTTTTTCTTCAAAACTGACGTTTTCATCGTAACCGTCGTTTGCGAAAATTGTATTGATGCTTGCATGGAAATCTATAAATCGGATCCTGCATATTACTTAAGGACCCAGTATTAGCCTAGGGTGCAGCGCTCAAGCGCGACTACTCCCTCTAGGCGAATTTCAACGGGTCGATAAAAGTGTAAATGTAAGTGAAATTGGTAATGACGGGGAATAAGGTTACTTTTTTTAAGTAGATACAAATAATCCACAAAATATACACGATCAATGTAGAGACTCCCTTTGCTCCTCGACAGAGAAATCCCTTCAAACGGGAGATTTAGCCATGTTCAAAGATAAAAAGAAATATTCCCTTCACTATAAAAATTTATTGAACAACTTTGTTAGTCCGTAGGTTTCTTTCCTTGTATATACTGTACGTTACTATCGTCCCAGCGATAAGCTGATGATATACACTGACGGACAAAAAATTTCGCACGCTTGCAATATAACTTGATTTGAATATATTTCTATATATTATTCAAAGTTCCATAATTGAGACTTTGTTTAAAAAAGTAAAAAGAAGTAAATTGCTAAGGGAAATGAAAAATAAAAAATTTAAAACGAGACATGCAAATAAAATTGGTATTAATTTCTAATTAACATTTCAATATCGCGTATTTCTTCCTCTTGCCTTAATTACATTTCGAAGGCGCATCGGCATACTTTCTACCAATCTGGAAATGTCTCTTTGCTGTAGGTTAGCCCATTCTTCACGAAGAGTCCTTCCAACATCGTGGAGTTTATCAGGAAGCAGTGGAATATTTGAGGTTATCCCATAAATTTTCGATGGGGTTCAAGGCTGGAGAACGGCCAGGCTAAGACGCTGATGTTACGCTGTTGGCGGTACTATACGAGCGACATATGGAAGGGCATTATCGCCCATTAGAATAGGATTGTCGCTGATTTCATCGAGGATAGGCAGCGCGTGATGTTTCAATATTTCATTTTCATAGCGAGTGGCCGTCAAAGACCCTCCACGGACATCAACCAACGCTGGCGACTCTCCATTGAAATCCCACACCATCACTCAACTACGTTGAAAATGTTGGCTCAGGGAAAAATTACAGGCTTCGTAACTTTTATTTGCCTTCTCCACACTCTTTCACGCCCGTCTGGAGAACGTAGAGCAAATCTTCACCCCTCTGTAAAAAGTACAGCAGAACAATCGTCCACCTACGGGGTGATACGCCAACAGTCCTTACTGATTTAATCTTCTTGGGTTGTGCGTTCAGAAATTTGGATACTTCGAACTTCCTAGAGCTGATGAATCGCTTTAACAACAGTAAGGTGCCGGTTTCGGAAAATTCTCAAAGTCAAAAAACGGTCATCCTGTGGTTCTGTTAACCTGGCTGTCCAGAACCGGGCCTCTATGGTAGGACCCCATTTCTCTGGTGTTTCGTAGGGAACTCCGGTGGTAATAGCCGCTTACCTGATGGAATAACAGTCACACCACGTGCAACATCCTCAGCACTAAGAGTCATTTTGAAATGTAAAGTTGATATTAAGAAAACAAAATGAAAACTAACCGACTCGCAGACCAAAACCCATGGGGAAAGAATTATGAAATTTAAACGCCCAATAATTAGGACTGTTATATGAATT
The DNA here is from genome assembly GCA_039619505.1 of Cimex hemipterus. Lineage (NCBI taxonomy): Eukaryota > Metazoa > Arthropoda > Insecta > Hemiptera > Cimicidae > Cimex > Cimex hemipterus. The sequence goes on along the minus strand of CM077101.1, from coordinate 2,428,574 downwards.
TTTCAATCTCTTCCTAGAGAGGTTTATTAAGTATCCTTTAAGTATCTAGAATTGAAGTTATCCTTATAAATACTTTAGGAACTTTGTTAATTATAATCAACGCATATAATGCAATCAAAAATATATGAGGAATAATGCGAGTGTTTTTAGTCTTTTAAGTGCATTTCTTCAATTGGGATCGTAGCCACAAATGATTCTTGTCTTTCTTCGCCTGGAGAAAATCAATTTAGATGACGCTAAGTGACCCCTTACTAACATTGCATTACTAATACGCACATGAACAACTTAGTATTTATTATATACTTGATACTTGATTATGTAAAAATCGTAGTAAATATAGACTAAAATTTTTTTACATTGATAGTAAGATGAGAGGGTGTGAAGCTTCCTTACCAAAAAATGTTATCGGTTAGCTAAACTAAACAAATTGATATGGGTAGGTAAATTTTCTGAATTCCAGTTCAAGTTTAATAGAACAGGGTGGCAAGTTGAATTTAGAGATTTTAAACTGGAGAAACTTTCAAAATGAAATAACCGGCCAGAAATAATTTAAAACATTAACGATAGAACAGAATGTCGTTGTCAGTGAATGAGTGGTGGATACACACATTAGTGTTTTTGTGTTGTTTTCCTTTTAAACTATTACTTCATCTTTTTCAAATCCATATATTCTTCAACGAAAGAATTTCGATAACAATTATACTTTATCTCTCGTAATTTAATTTATATTAGGAAATAAGAAGACCCTTAAATGCCATATGTTTTCAAAGAAGGCGGAAATTGATAAAAAAAGATGTCTTGTAATCCAAGTCCAATCATCCTTCCACTTCGATTATCCCCTTTCGGGTACCGCTAAACACTCTTATTGGAGGTAAAATAATTGAATAAAATGCAAATCAATTTACGAGAGGAAGAGTGATGTGAAAGGTTTTGTGTAGGGTCATGGGCGACGTCCTTGAGATTAACTTTGAGTTTTCGCTTTCTCGCCTGGAGTGGAGAGGGATCCTGTTTCAAGTGTAAGCCCTACTCCATCCATCCCCTCAAGACTCGCGAGTCCAGGACCACTCCAGAGAATCTCGTGCTCAGTCTCACTATAACACCAGTGCCAATACGTTCAAAATCACCTGGGATTCCCACAAAACAAGGTAATTCTCGCGTTTTATACCTATTTCAAAACGTAACTTTAGTTTGGTGTTACTCACTGGGTGAGACAGAAATGTGACATTTTCAAGATTGGACACATTCCGTTGCACTCAAATGGAGAAGGCTAAATTGAATTTAAATAGTAAATGGTTCGTTTTTTGTAACACAAATTTAGGTAGGGATGGTTAGTGACACAAATTGAAATTTCGTTTATTTTTTTTTAATCCATTGAAAAGTGCGTTGGACGTGAGGCGAATTGTCGAATTTTTTTAAGATCGGCGGATGAAAAATTATTGCCGCGAGTGGGACTAGGACTCACGACCCCCAGTAAGTACCACTTGAGCTACCATGGCTTAATTGTGGGCTCGAGTCCCACTCATGACACTAATTTGTTTAACAATAAAAATAATTAATTAATTACAAATAATTACTTTGATTAAAATGACGAACTAAAACATATTTATTACCGAAGGAAGCAACAAAGTTGTGTGCTTGCTTCAATCCACCCGTTGAAGTCTCCGGAGACTTCGTTTCTCCGCCAGGCCGGCTGGGGGTCCTTTTCAAATCCTGGCTTCTAAAATGTAAAAATTGTACAATTGATAATATATCAGGGCGCTAAAAAAGTCCGTTGGCACACAAAGGAGTGGTGCATTTCCTCGACGCTGGCACACCACTCCCAGCTAGTTTGCACAATCCTTCCATACAGTTAAAAGTTAATATTAACTCATAAACTAAGGAAATAACACGCTTTGGAAAATTTTCTATGATATTTCCACTTTCTCGATCGAATGATTGGTGGACAGATAAAATATTAAGCAAATGTCGACGTTCCGTTACAGCTTTTGGGAATGGAGGAAGATTGCAGCAGTTAAATTGAATAGGTTTTTACAACTGTTCGAACAGCAAAGTACATTATTTTAATTGTTCAGCAATTGAAATGTAATAAATTTTGAATTTAGTAATTAGTATAATATGCGACTTAATATACTGAAGCGAAAGACTTTTTTAAAGACTATTTTCAACCTTCAAATAAACTCGGTACATATATGGCAAACAATCATAGTGCTTAATTTTTTATTTGTATTTAAGCAAGACAAAACCTTCTGCGACTCCCTTAAAATAACGATTTTACACTATTACATTATACATTTGAAAACACTTAACACCATTAAAAATATATAAATACATTGGCTATTAAGAATTTTAAAACCCCGGTTCTACGTGTTTGTTTACATATTTATGGAACATTTGTTATTTAAAAAGTGTCGAAAGTTGAAAGTGGGAATTACATTTGTGGTCAGTAGGGATGACCTCAGCCGCTTGCTCTCACTCGTGCCGTCTGGCAGCTGGTAGAAGTAGAAATTGAAACTTTACACTCATTCTCTTTATGATATGTACAATATTAATTATTATCCATCGTTTGGATGGATTGAGTTCAAAGTCTTTGTCGGGTTACATGGACTTTCTAGATACCGTTAATTTCTGTTTTGGGTGATTGGCGTTGGAGTGTGAACAGGGCCAGCGAGTGCATAGTGATAAGAGAAATCTTTTCATTAAATTGTTAGTTTTCAAATTGAATCAAACAGGATAGATACATATCGAAGGAAAGACGGTTTAGTAAATAAATTAATGACGACTTTTAAAGTCTGATTAAAAATGTATTTAAGTTTAATCTCTTTCTCGCCTCATTGGTTTGTTTATTTTTAAAAAAACTATCGGTATTGTATGACCATATAATTAGCTTTGTAATATGGTTATAATTCTATTCCTAGCATCTCGCCATAAAAAAAGGATACATCCAAAAATGGATCCATTACTTAGGTCCACCTTCACTTCATCCCTATGTCTTTTCAAAGGACACGACTGACAGAACGCGTTGCCTCCTGTCAAAGCAAGACTGGGTAGGTGGATTAAGATGATCGGAAGCGACAAAAACCAAATGATTTCATAACTATAATGCCTGATTTATTTTGATTCATATTTTATTCTTGACCTTATTCTTTACAATTTAAACGATCAAGTGCAATGTTGGGGTTTATGAGTAGATCTATTTTTCTTATTATTTTGAAGTATTTCATTTGTTAGAATATTTATAATTTGTAAATTTCAATCAGGATTATCTTCACTTTTCTTCAACTAAATAATGCACACTGGAGCAATATACAAAATAATCAGTTTAACTACCAATAAAGCTCTCTTCTTGAGTTCGAAATTATTTTGCAACAAAAGAAAAAAATTGATATGATTTAAAAAAAAAAAATTTAATTTCATTTATTCTGACTTGTTTTCTCCAGCCATTATAATATCGGCAATTGGAAAGTAATTCTTGTTATCGAGTGAGGAGGCACGAAGATTTTACTCTCGCTCTTCCGTATTTTTTCAAGTCACTGGTGTTGCAAGGATCACCCTTCGGTTTGTGCAATGGTAACCTTAAGACCCGATTAAATAACGTACAACGGGGCGTGCGTACATTTTTTCTAAATCGCCTAATATTTGATGTTCGAAAAGGTCAAGGCTTACAAGAGGCTTCCGCAAATTTGCTCATAATGCAGTTTAAAGTTTAAAGCGGCCTAAAGGTTAAATAGCGATTCTATTTTACAAAGGTAAAAAATACACAAAAAACACCGACTTGCTACTTTCTATGTACGCTTCATTGGTTTGTTTATTTTTTTAAAAATGCTATCGGCATTGTATGACCGTATGATTAGCTGTTGTATTATGGTTATAATTCTAATGTGCCCTAGTATCTTGCCATAAAAAAGGATACATCCAAAAATTATATTATCCAAAAAATGTAGTAAAAAAGGCAGCGCGAATGATATGAATGTTATTTTGATAATAGCGCAGATCGGTGATCTTTTGCAAATCGGTGTCTTTGAGCAATCTGCAAGAGAAAAGACATCCTCTTCACGGATGAGTGCAGATTTGATCGCTATCTTTCAGACGATCGGAACAAGAAAACTTTCAGCCGACTTTTCGTTCTGGTGTAATGTGTCGAAATATTCACGTTCGCACCGAGCCCAGTTTGTGTCAAGAATGCAATTTAACTGAAGCCGGTGGACAGACAATTTACTCCATTTGCTGGTGAAACCAGTTTCACCCCAGTTCACCCGTGTCTATCCGGGTTATTTGTAGCAAGAAATAAACGCGAACGGATTTCAGTGAAGTTTGGGCCAAGCATGGTCGATTGCACGTCGTCAGTTACGGACTTCTTTTCCTTTTGCAACCCCCCCCCACACAAAAAAGCGGTAATGAAATTTAAACAAAATAATTGGTGACCATTTCAAAGGAAATATCTTATCAAACAGTATGAATTAATTAGATAAATAATTTTTCCTGCGCCGAGTAAATAATTTCATATTTGCGCTCCTAAGAACTTGTACATCAGTTATAACTGCGATAAGTCTGTTCAGACTGATTTTAAACTATTCCTAGGTAATCACCGTGGCTAGATAGATAGAAGTTATAAATTTGACTCCCGGATGTAACAGATAAAGTCTTTTATTACACCTATCAAAAATGAAATAGTGTATATTCTATAACATCCTGCAGATTTCATCCACAAAAGACATTGCCATCTGCAGGGTTATTGTATAGGTAAGAACAGTAAATTAAATAGATTTTGCAGATTTTGCAATGATGGATCGTTTCTAATTTCTGAGCATTCCATGCGTTATGTTTGAAGCCCAGGTTATAGAATTTGTAATTTAAATTAAGTAATTCATCCCTGATCTTAATAATCCATCTAATATCCTATAGTGTATTAATTATCATTAAAATAATTTTAAAAACACTATTATTTAGGATTTTACAAATAATAGTAAACTTTTAATTCTGTGCCTTGCTTAAGTATAATATTTTTATGATTTGTACAATTTTGTTCTCTTAATATTTTAATTCATTTTCCCAATTGTTCAAATCTATTGCACCACTTTCGTTTTTTTATGCTATGGAGATATTAATATCCAGCAAGAGTTTTGTTTATTGCTTCCATTGCTAACAATTTTGAGCACCTGGTATTTGACATTCAGAATGCTTTAATAACATAATTATGGTGTCAATCTAATGAGTGCATACAGTGTGGGACTAGTTTTGTTTCCAACGTAATAAAATAATTTGGAGTGTTACGTGGCAGCTTTAATGGCTTTTTGATAAACGGGTCGCCGGTGGCCGCAACGGTCTAGACGTTGACACGGCGTTCATCACTGTAAGGTAAAGATCCCGGGTTCGAATCCAGGGCTTCGCGTCCGAACCCGACATATTTACAGATAGGCTTTTTCTGAAAAACACCGGCACCTCCAGGGATGAGATGATCTCTATTTGATTATATAAGAACCGGCCTGTTTACGACCTGTGCACCTCGACCAGTATTGGCCTATTGTGGATCCAATGACCTCAGCTGTTGCGAACCCTCGTAAAAAAATAAAAATAATTTTATAAAATTAAAAATTAAACTGAAGAACGTAAACAATTATTCCAGATCATTGTGCCTCTTAACTCAAAATAGCACAATGTTGAAAAGTTCTAGTTTTGGGAAACAGGATTTTGTTTCGCGCTATGAAAACATTCCAAACTGGATTTAGGCAATTTTTTGCTTTTGATAATATGATATATAAACGCTTACATAAGCGTAAATGCGGAGTTAAATAAACGCCAAGATATTTATATGCGTTTACAAGTTGTTTTTATTTTTATTTCAAGGGGAGTTTTGTGAACGAGAAATCCTCGCGATACAGTCAGAAAAAGCTAGGAATTTTTTTTTGTGCCGTTTATATTTATACCTCCCATCAACACTTCATCAATATCGTTTATAAAATGCGGAACAATAATGGACATAAGAAAGCACCGTATTTCACTCCCATTCTAGTTCTAAAAGTACTAGGTTATATCTAATAAATGTATTTTTGTTTCTTACCACAGCTTCATTTTCGTAGGTATTTTTAATAATTTTCACTTCTTATGATATTCTTAGTAGAGATTGCTAGATTGTGTGGTTAGATTCGTAGGAGGGAGGCGTTTACTATTTGTCAGAGGATTTTGGATTTGGAAATCTGGATGCGATGATAGTTGGAATGTTCGATTGAATCCCACAGTTCAATGCCATATGTCCAAACGGGTTTATCTATTGTCTCGTATGTCAGTCGTTTGTTGTGAAGCGTCAGTTTTGATTGTTTGTTTAGGAGTCGTGAGAATGTTTTGTAGTGTTTAGTCAGTTCCTGCTGTTTTGCCTTGTATGAGGATTCAAAATTAGTCTTTTGTCGATGTGCAGCCAATGCACGGCTGTGCAGTAAATGTTATATGTTGACTAGTGTCTACATTAATTTTCATCCGCTCCTTTTTCAGCCAAGTTATATCTTGATTAGGTGAACCTGTAAGAAGCGATGTGAGAGGACGGAATCTTTAATGGAGAGTAGCATTAAATTATGGAAAAATTTGGTTTGGGTAAATATTTAGGTGATGGCAAGCATGACTATGCTAAGGGATGAAGATGTAATTGGCCTTTAATACAACGGCCCTCAGAGGCTGAGAAATGAACCTACATGAACTTTCTTCCTTGCTCCTGTTCGAAATATTAGCAAGAATATATTCTGGAAATATTCAAATCATGGCGCTGATGGTTCTGAATTGTATTAATAGGTTATTAGTCGAGGCAAGGATGGCAATTTAATTTACATAATGTTGGGGCGAATTGACAAATAAAATAAAAAAAATTGTACAGGAATCTCAAATTTTTTACGCTTTAACAATGTATCGTTTTTTTGCATCGAACTTGCTTCGCTATTATCCGACGATTAACCTGCCATTATATACAATTAATTCATGACTATGCAATTTATTCAACCTTTGGACGACATTTTTTCTACGTTGTCAGTTTTTATTTTGTTTTCTTGTAGTTTAAATTATATACTTCGAAGCTGGTTTTACGAATACACAATGCCACGCGTATCCGAGAGAAAATAGAATTTTTTAAATGTATCTAATGCATGTTCGTCCATTCAACTTGGTGTTCGAAACGGAGACCATCAGCGTGGATTGATTTTGTCGAGAACAATAGTTGAATTTGTAAACAATGTGAGGTGTAGTAAAGTTCAAAGTAGGCGCGTTGTCTCTAATCCTCGCCCACTAGTCCGGAATTGTGTAGAAAGTGTAAGGAGCGGAGGAAGACCGGTTTGCCAACGTGCTCTGCAGACGGTTTAAGGCGAAACGTGCTTCGGCCAGGCCCTTGAAATCCAATGAAACAGAACACGTCTCCTTCGGTTCAGTCATGACCTACCATGCTACCGAACGCGAATATGATAAGGTCGTCAGTAAAAAAAAATCTTTCATGATAAGCGAGTCTGATGAATCAAGTTATTTGCCACGTTTTTATGGGTACCAATGCAACGATACGAATTAAAATAAGGCTTTTCCCGTCACCTTTTAACTGGATGGGTTCTGATTTACACTACAACACTTTTTTTATGGCCAAGTTACTTTAATTTAGTACTGACGAGTTTCGGCTTAAATCATCCTGCTGCTTTTGTTGGTTTAGTTTTTCGCTTTTTATGACCTTAATTTGATGTCAGTTGCTCAAATAACAAAACTTGTGCTAAGGACAATTTTCTGCTTAAATAATCCTGCTACTTTAGCTGTGTTTCGCTTTTCATGTCTTAATTTGATGGTAGTTTCGAAGGCGTTACAAGAGCTTTTCATTCGGACGAGAAAAATTCTACGCCCAGCGTCCTGACGTACATCATTGTCGCAATAGCGATGTTGGAAACGCAAATAAATTCAATTGACAGTGAGACTGATGGAGTTTTTTCTCAGGTTTCAATGAATGATTCGAATCACCTACATCGATAATCCGCTTTTTCCGTCTTCAAATCTTAATCGGAGAAGTTTTGACATAAATCATCATGTTTCTTTTGGAGTTTTAATGTCTCTTTGCTTTTAAATTGATGTAAATTGCACAGAAAATACTTATCAACTCCAAATTTCTCAGTCTGACATTCAGCATTGTCAAAACAAGGGAGTTCAGTTTGCAATATTGCGTCACGCAACCGCAGATCTGGCTTATAAACGCTCATGCACACTTTCAAGTGAGGTTGATCGACTTATAAAAGATTCAGGGCACTCGCGATTTACGAATCGGCCAATTACGCCGGAAAGACGGGCTTCCTTCCTTCGATAAAACGACTTCTATTTGGTTTCACATCTTTCTCCTTTCTCCTTTACATGGACTTTTTCTAAAATTTGGTTTAATTATATATTCCGCCATGGAAGTTGACATGTTGAGTTTGAAAAGACGTTGTTACACGCACTTACTGTGGATATAATTACACAGAACACTAAAACCGGAGCATTCCGGTATAAAAAAGAAAGGTAAATACTTCTTGAGTAAAACTGAAACTTAAACGACCTTGTGCTTTATTAAGCAAGGAGGGAACATGTATAACTGGTTTTCTTACAACTACGGTCGATTATTATGTCTGCCCTCTTACTTAATATTGGCCCTCGGTCAATGAGCCCCTGCTTATCCACCTCTACACGCGTTATCAAAATGAAACAATCTCCGGGCCTAAAAACCGTTTTTAAAACAATTAAATCTAGAGGCCAACAAATATATCCTTTCTTTTGTCATTTCATCAAAATATCGTAGAAATTGCACAACTTCAACAAAGTTTATGACAACTTCTATTTTTTATTTCTTATTCCGTAAAAAGGTAAAATTTAAAGTAGCACATTTCTCTTCGAATGGTTTCAAAACAATAAGGTCTAAACGTAAGAGTAGAAATGCGATTAATGGTGTAAAAGAAATCAAAGTTAAGAAAGGCATTAAACTTGTTGAACAAGAAATATGTTGCTGGTAGATTGATACAATCGTACTTGTAGTTTGGCTGTTTAAGATCATTCGGGACTGCATTCCTTGGTGTTTTTTTGTGACAGCATTTCGCCTCGTCTTATAGGATAGGACTAGTATGGAAATAGTACTCATATGAACCACTTTAATAGGACCCAAAATTCAGGTTTCTCACTACACAGACCTCAACAAGTCATCTCACAATTATTGTTTTAAGTATTCTTTTGTAAGTAAACGAGAAGCTTGAGATAAGGCAATTTTATTTGTTTCAGGTTCCCGTCATGTGGGCAGCAAGAACTGCCAGTATTCTCTTCGTGCTGACTTTGAGTAGCGCTGAAGAGGCTCAGTTGAAATGGAGCAAACCAGCTTCTGAACGTGTCAGCGGTGACTGGGTGCCGTTGTCGGCGGAGCAATTGGGACAAGCGTCGGCTCGATCCCTGGGAGCCCCTTCGCAACGCAACCATCTCGTACAAGGATTGTATCAAGAAGATAACGGAAGTAATTTTGCCAATAGTTTTCACCAGCAACCTCAGTTTAGGCCGGATAACGCTCCCCGACAGCAAGAGAAGTTCAACCAACATCAGGTACTGGCACAGCAGTTTTTGCCACCTCAGATCCCCCCGCATTTACTCGCTCAGCAATTACCGCCACAACTTTTAAATCAACAGTTTGAAAATACTTTTAACCAATTCCCTCACAATACGGGGCTATTACGACCGCATTTCGTCGTGCCGCAAAACCATTTCGGTCAGCCACCTCCACCACCTCCTGTGAGAAAAGACGTCGTACGACAGCACGCTGTGCCCGAAGAAAAGTTGCCTGTTAGAAATTTACAAAATCCTGGATTTGCTTCGCAACAAAATTCTTTCGCCGATTCTAGACCCAATCATCAACAACATCAGCAACCTGTAGCGAGACCGGTCGGCGAGACGGTGCCATATATGAAAGGGATGCGAGGCGGTGAGAAGGAAGAAGTTCAGATTCTCTATGTTCCCGTCGAAACTTTGAAACAAAGGGGGAAAGCTTCCAGTGTATCAAATGGTGTCTCTAGTCAGGACGCGCAGGGTGCTCTTTCCAGAGAGCCGACTTTTCAATCGTTACCACAGAACCATCGCAATCAAAAAGAAACACAAAAATTTAGACATCCCATTCAACCACTGAAGGAACAAATACCAGCACGGCATCTTCCGAACGTAGATTTCGTCGCCGTGCCCAAATCCACACCATTGGAGCAGCCTCAAAGAGCTCAAGAAGAATTCGATTCCGCAAAGGATACCACTCAACAAGTATCGTCCTCTGAATTGAAACAAGACGAACAGACTAAATACGTCCAAGCGCAACCACAGAATTACAATACAAGATATCCCACTGAGGAAGCGCAATACGACCAAACAAATTTTAGACAATTCCATAATGAAAAAGAACAGTATACAGAGAGACCTCGACTTGAATACAATTTAAAAAGTCGCTTTACAAAGATGCCAGATAGTTTCTTATTACCTGAAGATACCACTCGACGCCCTGCAGAAATATACAGGGATGAAGTTAGGCCTTCCAAGTTGCCACCGCCGAATCAGCCACCTTTATCCGTTTATATGGAAACGTCCCCTAACAGTAAAGTTGGTGACGTTTTGAGTTTGCTGAAAGATGCTAAAACGATACCTGTCCTGGATACAATTGGCCCGGATTCTCCACAAGTCTTCGTTGGACCATCTAACTTGAAACCGCCTCATGGATACGTAAAATTCGAACTTCCGTATTTGTCCTCCCTGGATGGTAATCGAGTCGAAAGAAAAGTTTTGCAACTTCCCTTCTTTGTTGCTCCACTTAATTTTCAACCGCCCCCTGGATATTCGAAAATCCCCTTCCCTCCTCCACATATCGGCTCGGTCGTTTTGTCCAACTACACTGCCAGAGCGGTGACCGAGAAATACGCAACGACACCCTCTTATTCGGCTTCTTCTTCTTCTTTCAGGGATCCTTACACCATTCCCGCGGATATCTCCTCTATTAGCCCACAACTACCTTCGTTGATAAATTCACTGCAAGAAGAGCAATACGGGCCGACGACATTAGTAACGACATCTTCGCAGGAAGTGGCGACAGAAGCCGTAACTGAAGAGGTTCAGACTACTACGACTCCTAGGAGAACACAAAACACGAGAGGGCATAGCTATCGCGGTTCTCAAAAAGCTCAATTTTCCGCTCCTACTTCTTCCGCGACAAGACGGCCCTACGGCCAAAGACAAAGGAGGCCCTATAATAGTAGGACCCAGTCGAGAGTGACGACCACTACCACGACCACACAAGAACCATATACGAACGTTAGACAAAGCCTTGTGAGGGATGATCAAGTACACCAAGATCAACACACCACACAAAATAATCAAAGGAACTTCGAGGATCGTTATCACGAAAGTGCGGTTCAGTCTTCCGGCACTCACTCAAATGATGATGATTCCACGACTGGCTTTTTGTACCAACAATCTCAGAAGGAGCTCGAAGATAAAAGACTTGTGTCCGAACCAGCTAGACCAAAGGAATTAGACAGAAATTTCCGCACGCAGGCGTTTGTGCCCCAATACACTACCGATTACTACAATCCACAGGAAAATGCAAACGATTATGAAAAAGAAACAACGCCATCAACTCGAGACCCCGTGGAACCTCAAAGTCCACCTGCAACTTACAGATCACAACCCCAACCAGAAAACCAACAATCGGTTTATTCATCCTTTGAATCTCAATTTGCACCCAGACCGGTTAATCATGATCAAAACAGCCAGTTTGCTGTAGCACAAGGCGAAAATGATAAATCCCTGCGAACTAACAGCGGTTATTCGACAGAATCCACTTCGCAGCGACAGAAATACAAAGAAAATGCCGACCAACTCCCATACAGCGTTTTCCGCGGTCCCTCCGTCGGGATTGGTCAGCTCCCACCAGAATATCGTGAAGATGGGGCACGAACTAAAACTATGGACACATACTTTCCACAATCGTACGAAAACCCTACTTTGAATGTAGATGAGGTCGCAAAACCGCAAGAAGTGTCTTCGTACGATGTAAACTACAAGCCCGTTCAATATACTACACAGCGTGCTACCGAGAATACCCAGACCAATTACAAAGATTATCCTTCTTCGTCTCGCAGCAACCTTCTTGAACATACTACATTAGTTGTAACCGACCCTCCAGTGAAACCTGTCTACAAATCTGAAAACCTGTACGGTAGTGAAGAAGTGAGCAATCCTGTGGTAAAACAGAAGACGCATGAACAAACTTCCTCTGATGAATATACAACCAAAACTACTTCCGAAAATTACGTCGAAACTACCACTCGGGCTCAACCTTCAGAACGCCCGCATTTGAGGAGTCGAGGGAGAGTTCGCGGCAGACCGTTGTATAGTAGACAAAAAACTACAACCGAACCTCCGAATTATCCATCTAACTTTGGAGAAAGTCGGGAGCAGAGTTATAAGGAAGAGAAAAAGGGTAACGGGGATTTTAATCCTAACAGTTTCAGATTGGGTGTCTATAACAATGACGATACACCATATACGACTTCTCCGCCTACTGAGGCAACTACAAGAACAACATATAGAAAGTTGAGCAACCACAGGACTGTGCAAGGAAGGCCTTTGAGGCCGACAACGACCCCAGCTCCTTCGACGACAACTTCCGCTCCATCGGGCGTTAAGTACTTAATCAGAACCAGGCGACCTTCCAACCCACCACAAACAAAATTGCACGCGAGCAGAGGTAGAATCAGGCGTCCGACGACTCCTACTACGACGACCACCACAGAAGCGTCTATGCTGGCCGAAACAGAACCGTGGACAGTACCGCAGCTACCAAATTTCAATTACAGAGATGAAGACGCCAACTACAATCCCGTTTCTGTGAAGGGAAGCCAATATGACTCCTTTTCCAGGTCACCAGTTGTAACGAGGGACGAAAACAAATTTGAACAATATCAAACTACTCCTAGCGTTTCAGGAAACGAAAGATTCACCGTGCGTCCAAAATCGCAAGAATTGTCATACGTCGAACGAGACGAGGATACGTATATTCAGCCAGTGAGGAAAAATAGGCCTACTCAACCTCCGGCGTACGACGAGGGAGTAGAGTACGTACCTTACAATCAGAATCCATCACCGGAACCCGTCAAAAAAGCCACCTTTAAGTCGAAAGAGCCTCAGTTCAGTTACGAAGCCCAAACGGAACAATACGACAATTACCAAAATTACGAAACCAGTAAAAAAAACCTACAAAGACATAGGGAGCCTTACGTGTCAAGAGTAGAACAACAACAAGAAAGGGTCACCAACCAAGCGAAAACCACGGGCAAACACCGAGGGACATCACCCCCGTCGGTTTATTATCAGGAACAAGATTTTGAACCAGAGCCTGTAAAAACCTACAGAACGACTAGGAGACCACTGGCGAGGCACAGAGAATCGCAAACGAACCCTCCGGCCGTTTACAACCGAGCCGAGGGTAAGGAGTTTTATCAATCCGACGATGAATCACCCCACGTAGGTCTGAGAGTGGAAGTGCCAGATAGGAACCCTACCCAGCAACCGTATTCGGATGATTTGCCATTAGATAACAATTATAAGCATTTCACAACTACGCAGAAGATCGCCGTCTACAAAGAGCCCGCTAAAGAGACTTACTCGGAGGACAAATATTTGCCTGACTCTAATCCCGCATTAGTCCCAGAAAAAAATTCAGCACAGGAGAACAAATACAACTCAAAATCCTCAAAACAAAAAGAAGCTGAAGATTTTTGGAATCAAGCTGTTACAATTCAACAAAGTAAAAGTTACGTGTACGAACCCGACGATGTCCCTTCGCTTTCCGATCAATCGAAAAAGGGGAATGGAAAGTCAAACAACAACCAACCGGTTTTCAACGAATACGACGACTATTCGGGATTTCAAGATCCTGAAAAACCCATTACTTTGGACCAATCGCCCTTCCCTTCAAACGATCAGCAAGTAACATACACAGGATTGAAACCGGACGTCAACGTCGGGAAAGAAAGCCAATATCCAGAGAAAGATACGTCTGCAGAGACCAAAGCTAAAGACGATCCTGTGGAATCACAAGAAAAACCGGCCACCGTGGGATCACCGACCGTAGAAGCATCATCACAGGAAACCTCATCGGAAAGTGTCCTCAGCACTACTAGAAAGGTAAAATTTAATTACCTAATTTAAGAAATTATTTTTTAGATTACTCAAATTGGTTAATGTCGTAACAATTGGCCTACTGCGAAAAATCGTATGTATGCCCACTTAGAAAGGTGATCCAGGACCTCCATCGGGATATTATTTCATCATAGACCTTTTCTCTGCCACATTCTGTAAATGTGCGAGTGTGTCAATCTACAATGCCCCATTTTTGCCAATACCTGGCAATCTTTATACCGAGGGGCAGTAGAACGGCTTTTTGCAGGGTATAATTCGTTCTGTTCTCTAATTCTAGGTCGACTCGAACTCGAAAGGGGAAAAGTTTGAAAACACACGTCTTGTTTAGTGTTATTGAATTAATTCTGCGATTGATTTCTTCCCGAAAAATTTAAAGGGTTGCTAAGAAATTGTGTACCTATTAAGGTTACGCATTATCGGTCATTGTTTTAAAAGAATAAATTTTTTACTCCGATTTCTTAGTGGACATAACAATTTCGACATTCCAATATTTCTGGCTCTCCAGGTCTCGCTTTTTTTACACACGGGTTTCGGCTATGATATCTCCAATTATCCATTATCCAGGCCTCGTATTTCTATTCAGATTTGTGGAGAAAGGAAAAGTGAGCGAGCAGGCCTGACAGAAATGTAAGCTCGTTGGCCGTCGCCAGGTTCGGTTTTTGTTATTTTTCATCTTGCCCACTTTTCTTGCACACGACTCAATTGTGTTCTTCAATTGTCCCGTAGAATTATTTATACATTTCTATTGTAAAATGTGTTTGTTTTAAAAGGCTCAAGTTTGTTTTCAGTTGTTTTTTCTGTTATTGTTTTCAAAGGCTAACCGATATGTAATTCTCGGACTGTTGGTTTTGTGATTCCATATGCTATTGAAAATTTTTTTTATTGCCCCACGTCGATGTAGCTAAATTGAAGCTGAAAAATATTTGAAATTTCTCAGTAGAAATTTGACAATTTTTTCGATCCTTCCGGTCTGCCCTATCTTTGCTATTTTGTTCTATCAGACTCATTTCGGGATCTTCGCAGACTAACGAAACCCGTCTGACGGATCAAAACAGCTCTAGGCAGACCGATAAACAGGTTCACCACCCCTCAGACCTCAGCAACAAATCTCACGACTATAAGAGTTTCTAGCCTTGTCCTACCTGAAATTATTCAGAAGGTTGTTGAGTCAGTTCATTTTTTGATGTAAATTTGTCAATCACTGATTGATATGGCGAAACGCGGTGACAGAGAGGTGAGAGAAATAACAGCGAGTTCAGCCAGATCAGAATGATCGAACCATCTAACACTATTCGAATTTTTTGGTGGCAATATTTTTGCTCGGTCAAGTCAAGGCAATGTTTAAAACCCCGAAACAATGCTTTATCTGAGAGCAGAAGCCATTTCCTAATTTTACCAGAATAATTTCAAGACTATTGTCTGTTTTCTGTTTCAGCCCGGGAAGAGGCGCGGGACATGGGTAAGGGTTCGTGTTAAGAAGCCGAAGGACTTTTTAGAGACTGCAGAATCACAGCGATTTGGATCTCTCTCCGGCAATTCTCTCCCTGTTAATCCAATTAAGCCAAACGAGAAAAAAATGGATCAAGTGGAAGAAACTGTAGATAAATTGGTCAACCAGAGCAAAGAGGTCGATTCTTCAATGACCGACACTACGACGGAAGCCGCGTCTGTCATGGAACAGTATCAAAATATTCTTACGACCATGATAAGAGATTTCATGAAGGGCGGCAATGCAGAAGGAAAAGAAAAACAGGACGTGGTGGATGTAACCACTCAGGCAACGACAGAAGCTTACGACACTACGACACTCCCGACAACTACGGAATTCGACCAAACGTACACGACGTCTAAAATAGAAGATGGAACCCTTTTTAGTAGCGAGACTCCTTCTACAACTTTTTATCCGCAGACTGTCACTCCGAAAGTGCTAGGAACGTCAACGACCACTGAAATTTCATTAGAGACCGAAATCTGTTACAAAGGACGCTGCGTGAAAACAAAACGCGGAAAAGACACCGGCGTTAAAGATGAGAGTGATCTTATGATTGTAGAATAACACCGTTTCAATTGATCAGATTTTTAGCAAGGCAGTCATTGTTTTGGTACAATACCGGGCGTCGTGATAATATAGCTAGCCTCGTAAACTTACCCAACCGGCACCAATTTTACGCTCTTTTTGTTGTCCTATTTTCTTTCTTGAACGAAAAAAATTAATAGTTCAAAACACTTTTATCGGCTGTGCCTTTCAATAAAGATACAAGCATAAAACGCTTATTCCTTGTATAATGTTTTATTTTAATTTTTACACGTAAGAAATTTTTTTCTGTAGCGAACCCATTCTATGTGTTACAATCAATAATGGGAGATTATTTACACAATAATTAAAATACAAACGGGTTTTCAATTTTGGCGATTTGGTATTTGTGTTCTACAGGCTAAAATTATAGCTATCCACACCATCTGTATATTACACCTCGGTCGTTTTGAACGTACTGAGAACCATAGAAATTTTATATAACTTTCTCTACTCCACCAATTCTCGACCCGACATCCAGTGCCCATATATTTGTGAAGATTTATTTAATTTTTTATTTGGTAACAAAAACCATAAACACAATTAATTACAGAGTTAAATCGAGAAAGGATAACAAAGACAGACATTCAGAAAAATCAGAACCGTAACGACGGCCTAAAAGATTTTAGGGTTTCCATGACATATTTAATAAGCATTGCTTGGTAGATCTATTTATTTCTTGATTAAATCTAGATGCATTTAGTGCAAATCGCATATAATTACTAAGAAATATATTTAAGCTAATTTGACGGTTTTTTGTCGTTGCCCGTTATCGGTGATTCATTCTGTTTAATATCCATGTTGCAAATGACGAGGCGGGCAGTCCTTTTAAAAATGATAATTTTTTTTTTATTATTTGTAATGTTTACCTTTCGAACCGATCCCATTTTCCCCTGATGGTGAATTTGTGCTGGTGTCCTCACGGTTCGGAAAGTATGCGCAATTGTAAAACCCAAAATGAAAAGTCATGAACAATCTGTTAGATATACGATAGTTGAGCGTTTTTTTTTCTTTTGCAAAATGGTAATTTTTTCATTTATTGTCTGTTTTGTTTGTTTGTATTTTTATTTCCTTTGCAGGGATAATGTAAAATGTCGTGGTTTATTTATTAATTTAATAAAAATAGTCATAAACGTGGCTATCTTGGGCGACCAGTTGTAAAACTAGTTTTGTAAATAATAAAACTCGTAATTTATAAGGGGAAAACATGTACATAGTGCGGTGTCGCAAAAGTGACATTTTGCCTTTACTATTCGCGATAAAATTGTATTGTTATCCTTAATCATGAAATCAGAGATGTTTGTTTAGTTCATTCATGTTTGCCATTAAATATGACGTATTTATTTAAGATATTCTATATCAAATACATTTTTTACATGTTTCTTGTTATGATTTATCTATTACCCATCTCCTCTTTTATTTCTGGTTTTATAAATGTGTTTCGTCAACAGTGCCTAATCTAAAAATTGATTGGATGTTTTTAGTAGCAAATTTTCGTTGTATGTGCGTCTTAGGTTTTGGAAATTAACCTAGCTTCTCTATTAATTATTATTAATAATTATTAAAGGGCTTGAAGAACATAACTGATTCTTAAAAACAATTGAAGTGGGAAAATCTCTCATTTTAAACGAAAGAATCCATTTTTAAAATTTTGTATAGAAAACAACATTTACTTTTTTAAATACTGGTATTTTTATTTTAATTTTAACAATCCAACAAGATTTCCGAGTTGTTACAGTCTCCTGCGTTCTAGAGTGTAAAATGGTATTCCTTGGTACTTTCTAGATGTAGTACACGCTTTGGAAAGATTCTGGCACCTAAACGCTTCCTAACCACACTTTATTACCTTATCCCGCTACCTAACAGACCGCTACTGGAGAGTGAGATGCGGCAACGAGTTCTCGGAAGTCAGACAGATTCAAACGGCGACCCACAAGGGAGCATTTTTGGTCCCATCCTTAATATCATTTACACTGCTGATCTACCTCCGCGGACGATAGCGTCCAGCATTTTTGTCCTCTAACTTGAATCTTATCAAAGCGACCTACAACATCGAAGAACATCTTGAGCTTATAGAAGATTGGTGAAAAAATAGAAAAGATCGAATGAAAAAACGTAATGTGTACGTTCTGGCCCTCCGCAGTACATCATCGACAAAGAAATACCGATTTCCATTCTAGTCATTAGGCAGCAGGCTGACATGGAATCCCCACACAAGACTTAATAGACGACAACATGACATAAGACTTCTCGGTCCAAAATCTCTCTTGACCGTCAAAACTGAACTAAACTTACACAACACTTTTCTTCGACCACTTTGGACATATGGTGTGGAACTATGGGGCTCTGCGAAGCCATCCAGCGCATCCAATCCTCCCAAACAAAAGTCCCCAGACAAATCGTCAAAGCTCCTTACAATGTCACTAACCTCACATTCGCTCGATCCGTCCTAACCGTACTGCCGAGCCATCCTTACATTTTCCCATCCCGAGAACCCGCTACGTTGTAATCGCCGTTGGCCTTGAGACCTTCTTGCCCTTTAATCCCACACACTGAATGCCGGCATTTTGGTTTCTAATAAACGGTTACAATAATTGTAAAAGTAAGTTCAGTGCATTGAATGCAGGACGACTAAAAAATAAGTTCTGTTTTAATTGACGACTTAGAAAGTGCATACATGATCACAAGTTTTTTTTTTCACCCGGTCACAGCATAAACAATGCCTGCGCCGCACTCGGAGGACACATTCTATGCACATCGAATAATTATTATTCAAAAGACCGACAATCTTTGGGATGTGGCAATCAATTTGCCAACTTTTTCAAAGAAATTAAAATTGGTTTGAGAAATTCTAAATGTACATGGCTACATTTAATATATTTGTAAGAGTATCTTACGATACTAAAAATAAATACAGTTCTGATTGTAAGTTCAGTTTATTTTTCAAATCACAAGTCAATATTTTTTATTGAGATGGCCAAAATTGGTTTTCCTTAATAAAACGTAATTATTATAAGCACAAATACGTCTGGTAATTACAGTGCCACTGATGATATGATTGCTAACAACAGTCGATTAGCTGAATGATATCTCATAATCAGACATTTCTAATTCTGGCGATATGTGCCGTTATTATCTCAATGTTCATCACTAGGAAGTTATTACCAGATGAATTAATGTCAAGGCTTCGTCTTGAAACAAGTGAAGTAAAAAAGCGATCCAAAAGACGTCCCAATAAAAATCCGTACAGCGATGTGGAAAGCTATTCTTCATCAACTGTATAAAAACCAGTTATTCAAAATTCCAATTTTTTTATTCATAGATTGTGAATGACGCATCCTGGAATCTCGCTAGCTCGCCTTCAATAATCTTTTTGTCCACTTCATAGTATTAGTAACACTGGTCTGGCCTGTTGAAGCAAAATAGAAAAATTTAACTTAGTATTATTTGTTTTAAAAGTTCTTTAGTGAAGTGGCAGTGGTAAAATAACGAAAAAACAACACAAAAGTGAATGTTCGTATGTGTCATAATGATAAAAATCAAAACTAACTTAGATTAACTTCTTTTTCCTGCGAAGCTACCTCACTGACCGGTATTTGCGAGTCACTGAAGGTTTGGCGTCTTCCTCAAGCTGCCTTCTCCATGCTGGCGTGAGAAAGGGCAGTGTTCTCGGCCCCATACTCTTCCACGTGTCCTCCTATTCTATCCTCGAACCACCACCTTGACCTTTGCAGATGATTCAGCGATCCTTTACTTTAGTAAGTAGTTACTTAATTCTGATCCAGTCATTTACACTCGAAAACTTCAGAAACGACTCACACTACTAGAGTTATGGTGAGAAAAAAAATTTTAAAAAAAATTTAATTCAGAAAAACCCACCCAGACAACTTTCGCTCTACGCAGAAAAATCCCCGCTCCAGTCTACTTCAACCACGTGCCCCTCCCAACTATATAGGGATTATATTATATTGAAAAAGTCTTACTTTGTATGCTCACACAGGACAGGAGCGACAATAAGTTACAAAACGGTACTGAGCATTTTCACCACTTCTTGCTAAACGGTCTTACTTACCCACTTACTTGCTTACTTACAAAAACTACTATTGTGAAGAAGATACGGGCATACTGACTGTAAGTGTGGGGTTAGCGAACATTCACGTATCTTCCGCATCCACTGAGCCCAATTGGCCCTTTCATCTGTCCAACGAAACTACTCATACAGACGTAAATATTACTTTTGCCCAAGATGTAATCCACCATGGTTCTCGCCACTTTTGGACCTCCGAACCACCATAAATCCTCAAACACAAAACTGACATCTCGACAATTTCCCTCCAACCGTCTTTGCCGATTAAAAATACGATGGCCTAGAGATCACTAGCCTTGTTTAGAGATTTTGTATTTTACCAGACGAGTGGCAAGGGGTTGTTACCATACGGTGAAAAAAAGTAAATAAAAATGTTTATCTATGCGAGTATTATTATTAATAACATTTCCCCCCCTAAACTGAAAAATTGCGTGATTACGTGCTACTGAATAGGTAATTTAATGAGTTCTTTCCGTATTATTAATGTCTTGAAGGAAGAATGATGTTTGAGTTTGTATTGTTGAGCTAAACAAATGAAGATCTGAAAGTAAGCAAGTAAAATGTCCATTGTAGGAAGAAATCAACTACGAAGATTTTTGTGTGTAATGGTTACTACAATAGTTTTTAATAATACCACCGGATGGAAACCGCCAAACGAGGTCAATTCATATAGACCAATATTGCGAAGACCAATATCGACAGTTTCTAAGCTTTTCGAAAAGTTATTACTAAAAAGAATAAAATCATAGTGGGAAGCAATATAAATTCTTGTGTAACAGGGTCAACAACATCTGCGCCTTTGAACGTAAGGAATAAGGACTTTCATACATATCTTAAGATCCCTAGGGTCATGACGGAAATAAAAAGATTTGCCGCCAAACATCTGTCTCACTTCACTCAGTATGAACATGTACAAGCGACCTAACTCCTACACAATCGGTACACCTTTAGAAAGTTGGAAGAACAAAGCCAAATGAACAGCTTAGTTAATAATTTTGTGGGTAGTGAGGTGAGAATCTTATTGTATCAATGGGTTTATTATAAGGATATATACATTTTTTATGTCAGGAAATATTTACGGTGTTTTGGTTTTTTGAATGTAAAAAAAAGCATTTACATTTATTTGGACCTTTCTGGTATTTACACAATCAGCCACAGTATTTTTTATAAAATGGCCTAAGAATATTTTATATTCATATCTGCAACATTTCATGGGGGGGGGGCGTCGTTGGCCGAAACGTTGACATGGCGCTCATCACTGAAAGGTAAAGGTCCCGGGTTCGAAGCCGACGTACTTGCAAATAGGCTTTTTCTCAAAAACAAAGCCTCCTCGAGGGTTCGGTTCATATGAATTCATATTTGAAATACTTTCGAAATATTAAAAATCTTATATTTTGTTAATTTTATAATTTATTACAATTAATTAAGGTTTGTAGTTGAGATAAAAAAGTCAATGGCACGAGCGGGATTCGAACCCACGATCTTGACACTTGATGACTAAATCACAGCTTGACACGCCGCTGCTCTACCACTTGAGCTATCCGTGACCTCGATCCACTCGGACACCAACATCCCATTCTTATATTATATTATATCATGATTTAAAATAAAGTTTACTTCACTAAAGCTTTCCGCGGCCATGTGGTTCAAAACATCACAATAATTCCTGTCAGTCACCTAACTTCTTTATGATGAAGGCTTTATGAACAAGGCTCCCGATATTGGCAAATACTACTGTATGAGATAACTGTTTTGATATAACTGATTGTTTGTACAGGCTCATCCACAACTTGTTTTAAAGAGGCTGGCATTTGTTTCATAGCTAAAGCATGTCTGTGAAGAACACAGTGACTGCTGCTGCAAAATAAAAACTTTCGTTTTCAGAACCCATTGTTATTAGTTTTTTAATTTCATTTATTCATTCTCCGTTTATTTTTACAATTTTTGCTTTTTCTCGAAGTTCGAAGTCCTTAGTTAGGATCGGAGACGCCAAAGGGTCCGCGGACGAGTAGGCATGTCCCAAACAACGGTGCCGCTACACATATCGATCTGATATCCGGAAGATTTACTTCGATCGACTAGTCGTTTGATTCACCATCCCTGGCAACTATGGTTCTATTGGGAACCCCAACTTGAATGACCACTTCCCAGTAGATTGGAGGAGTGCTGTTCACAGGCAGGCGTACCGTGTTCCAGTTAGGTGAGTGAAGCGGGCTGACTGGCCTCTTTTCTCCGCGTGAGTGACGCTTCTTACTCTCTCAGGAAACGTCAACAGAGATATCCGACTCATTGAGAAGGAGATAAACGACCGCATACTTATCGGTCCCTCGCGCACGTGGGTCTAT
This sequence comes from Cimex hemipterus, assembly GCA_039619505.1. Taxonomy (NCBI): domain Eukaryota; kingdom Metazoa; phylum Arthropoda; class Insecta; order Hemiptera; family Cimicidae; genus Cimex; species Cimex hemipterus. Next base: position 2,405,869 of record CM077101.1, on the reverse strand, counting down.
TTCGGCGCTTCAGAAGGCACCCAACGGAGGATAATATGTTTATGTATGAAGAGAAAAGAGCCAAGGAGAGATGTACACAAAAGGGAACACCCTGCGAGCGGATACTCTGATATATTTAACTCGCTGCTGAAAAAATGGCAAAGTTATGGCAATAAGTTTGACAAAACATTCATACTGATCGCATTTCATGTTCGAACTGCCTGCCTTGCGTAAAGTTGCAAAGATTTGCTCTTTTTAACCACTCTTCAGCGGTGCTCAGACAGTCCGGGGATTTGATTTGACAAGTGTTTTCTATCCCTTGCCCCCTTCAGCTAATGTTGTTGGGTTATGATTGGCGTAGACACTGTTTTTTAAATGGCCCCACAGAAAATAGTCAAGTGGATTTAAATAGGGTGACCGACGAGGCCATTAGGTCCTATCCACCAATCCCGGAAGTGAAGATTCAAATAACATCTCATCGGCAAAGAAGTATCTCAAAACAATGATGGCCCAATAGTAGTAAAGAAGTTACTCTCCACAATTCATCATTTCTGTAAATTATTTATTTTATTTTGACTAACAAACAGTATCTAGTCTGGTTTATTTTATGCACAATAGACCAATATTGGTCGTGGCGCACAGGCCGTAAAGTGGTCGGCTCCTATATAATCTGGCTTATCTTACATTCATTAAAAGTGTGCCAAACCGTGATATAAAGGATAACTCGTAACGATTCGAGGAGGCCAAAGGTAAAAGAATCGTCAAATGGTTACCTTGGATTGGACCTTATGGTTGTACCTTGAAGAACAATGTTTAAACTTAAAATGGTAAGGTCGCCCTCGTTATCAAATTTCCGCATGTCATGATAATTTATCAGAGGAATTTTGTGTCAAGTAATTGCAACTATTTTTTAATTTTACAGTCATTCACGTTGATATTTGTCGACTCCGTTTAAATCTTTATATTGTGGGATTATTCAAGTAATAACGAGTTTAAACATATGTATGGAAAAAAGGATATATGTACTCGAAATCATCAGCATTTTTATATGGATATTTTCTTCAAAATGGTACCGTTGTAAGAACAGTTATAAACAAGGTATACTTTCAAAAAGATATAATAAATGTAATAATGTTATGAAATTAATACAGTTGCACAAAATAGACAACCGAAGTCTAAAGATAGGGTTTGGGTGGCATAAACCCAAAAAAGGTTAAACCCAAGGTTGTGCCTTCCCACCGATGTTGTTTTGCAAACATGTAAATGATTTACATTTCTTCCTGTAAGACTTGATTGATTGATAAGGGCTAGAAATAAAACTTAGGCAATCCTGTCAATTCTCTAGATTTTTAGCGTTAATTCACTAAAATAAGAAACTGATTGAAAAACTGCCGTCTCAGATGCAGAATTGATACGTAAATCAGTTGGAAACCTATTGCCAAAATCCTTAAGAAGCAAGAGAAGAGAAGAGAAGAGAAGAGAGATAGATAGATAGATAGATAGATAGAGAGAGAGAGAGAGAGAGAGAGAGAGAGAGAGAGAGAGAGAGAGAGAG
>CM077101.1:2376083-2404325 GCA_039619505.1 Cimex hemipterus | reverse complement strand
GAGAGAGAGAGAGAGAGAGAGAGAGAGAGAGAGAGAGAGAGAGAGAGGGAGGGAGGGAGAGAGAGCGAGAGTGAAAGAAAGATAGAATGCGAGAAGTTTAATTATTTGTTTAAAGCATAAATTGTTCGGTAAATCTATACGGTGCCTTTGTAAGACCGTTTAGTTTTATGTATATAGGATTTAATAAATAAAATCATGTGATCGCATTGAAATATATTTTGTCTTTTTTATCGTTACGCCATGGTGAATTAGCGAATGGAAGACCTTTGTGAATGCGTTTAATTTACTACAGCATTGTTAACAACTAAAGAACGTCCAATTAATCATTTAATATCCGGCCAATATTTATATTTATTTACGTTACGGCTCCAATACTTTTTCTGATTCTGTTACTTTTAAATCAACACCTCCAAGAGTAAATGCCATATTAGTCATCGCAAGCAGTGAGGCGAAACGGATGACGCTTCAATTCTTGTTCCTTTTTTTTTAATTGTATTGCCACATAAAACTTGAAGTTCCAGTTAAAGGGGCGACCTTTAAAGGATAGAAGGTGAAATAAGTGTAAAACACAATTTTTCTTGGTAGGGGAAACTCATTTTGAACTTCAATAGCTCCGATTTCTGATCCGGCAACCATAAAAAAGTATGAACAATCTAGCCCTTAAAGATATTATATGTACATTATTTTATTATATGTTAAATACTATTTAATCTTAGTACATAAAGAATAAGCATTGTTACGGGGCGTTGGTGGCCGCAAGGTTCCGTCATTAACACGGCGCTCATGACTGTAAGGGTAAAGGTCCCGGGTTCGAATCCAGCGGCCCTACATTCGAACCCGCCGACATACTTACAAATGGGCTTTTTTTAAAAACACTGGCACCCTGAGGGTTTATTTGACCTCTGCTGTTGCGACCCTCGTTAAAACACACACACACACATACACAACTGTTTAATAATAAACCTAATCTGGACCTCACACCGATGGACTTGAAAATATTTAAAGAAAAATGAATATATTGTTTTTATCGTAGTGGAGACTAAATGGCATCCTTCCATTTACAGTCTACCTTATCCTTCCTATCCTTCTTAACCCTTCCTAAGAAACTGATACTTAACCCAAAGCACCGCTTCCTGTTATATTTTTTCATTTTAGCCGGCGTCCCCCAAGGAAGTATACTTGATCCCTTATTTTACGCCTTCTTTACTGCTGATCTCAGACCGTAACATAAAATATAAAATGCTGAAGAAACTATTTGACAAAAGATCTAAGATTTAACATTACTTAACGAAAAACTGTTAACACTACGGATTTGAACTTCACGGGAATGACAAGTGTTCCAATTTGAACAAAATTCAATCCCAACATTCCAAAATTCTTCGCACACTAGTTGATGGTTCATTTACGTTACTAACCATATTGTCCACTCCGATCTGAACAAGCTCTAAACTTAACCCTTTCCCGTTACAATAACTCTCACTCTAAACTATACTCTTAAGAAACCCGTTAATTCCTAACCTGTCCAACTGAACACTTCCTTCCAATTCTCATAGAACACTGAATCGCAGGTGGTAAATTCGGTGACTCTAGAAACTGGTCTTGTGTTCACGCCATAATCGCCAATTGCGGTCACTTTCACTGGGTGGTGGCCGTTCATATCAATCACACTAGATTTGTATATGTCCATACAATGTGCACGTGCATGTTGTATATGGGTTTCGAGGGTTTCATCGATAATGACGGTGACTCTGAAGACGATGAGACGGTGACGAGAACTCAAAGGAACAGTAACGTAAATATAAGTAATAACGATGAATGGGAATTTTTTAGAAAGACGTATATAAAGCCAAATGCCATTTTTTTAAAAAGTTGTATAAATACAGTTCATTTTCTTAGATTATTTTTATTTATTTTCTTTTCTTTCAATCTCCTCCTTTTCCCTTAATTTACTCAGTACACACTGGTCCATTTTTGGAGCCCATCTTGAATTGAAAAGCGAGAAGCGATTTGAGAAAAAGAAAAAAAGTTTGTACTTGTCGTGAGTGGCTTAGTGCTCAATCAAGGCTCAAAGGCTCGTGCTAAATTCGTACACCATGGTAGGGATTTCAGGGATTGAGCAGTACAGGGCGAAGAGATTGGGTTCTACAAGTTCCTCGCAGACGACAACCAGCGCCGGCTATATGAAGAGGTGGAATTCAAGCTTTATCTACATATATCGATGACTATATATTATCATCTCAGCGAGATGATAGTCAGTATGGCCGAACTGTGAGATTCGAGGGGTTCATCAATGACGACGAAGACTCTGGCGACGGTGATAGCGCATTGGTGATCGCAGAGGAAAAATGAACAAAGGACGATGAGGTTGTATTTATATGACGTGTATGAGGAGAGATTCTAAAAGACATATAAAAGAATAGACGCAATAAAATATCCATAAATCAGCAATACATTTACACTCGTTTGTGGAAAATTATCGTCAAACTACATTAACAGTTGTAGTAACAACATAGCTGAAGAGTAACCCCTACTCGATTATATTTTTCGCGTTACTAGGCCGGGCCTTAAGCACTTGCTATTCTCAAATATAGAAGAATGGTAGCATTCCATTCATATTGTCGACAGCTGTGTAGCTATCCGTGTTTCTCATTTCCTTTTGTGTTTGGTGTAACGTGCAACCCCTATTACTATTCTCGATTGTTAAATTCACCAAAGGAAACGTTGAAATTTTTCATAAATGAAGGCACAAGATACCAAAAATTATAGATTTTTATAAAAGCGATACGTTCAACAAAATGATGCATGCCTACGGTGTTTCACGCTGGCCCCTTCGCATGTCCTTTGGATTGCTTGATCACGTTTGTATAAATGCATTGTTATGCACGAAGACAGCCAACCCTCAAAAAAATCTCAAAAGGAAAGCTTTGGAAAAACTTGGCTCACCAGCCTTTCAAACCTCACAACCGATTTTTCCTACAACTTTAAGAAGTTTTCATCTGTATGCAAAAAAAGTTTAATACAAATATAAATGTTTAAATGAGTCGTTGCAATGAATAGAATATTATTTCCCTCTCAATAATCACTTAGGTTGAGGAGTCACCATGTGTCAAAATTGTGTTACCAACGGACGATTAAACATTGTGATTCATTTGCTATATGAACGAACTGAATACGATTAATCATCGCCGAAAGGTCGAGTGAAAGTCAATCTGGTCTAGTTCAAAAAATAAACTTGATGAGAAAAAAAATAGCCACATATATAGTAAAACTGTGTGGCTGTTGTATTGAAATGAAGCAATTATTATTTTTAAAAAGGTGATTTTTTATTAGTGATGTTACAATTTTACATCGAAAAATTATCAAATTACTCGTAAGAACAGAAAATGTGAACAAGCGTCAAGAATATAGTAAGAACATATTTGGTACCGAAAAAACCTGAGTATCAGAAAGTCCATACGCTGACTGAAATGAGGAGACAAATGATATGTACTCATACCGAAATGCAGAGTTTACGCGGGGAAACTGCAGGTGACCATGAACTGGAGCGTCTCAGCAAAAGCGTGGTCGCTGTCTGGGTACGCGGACACATACGTCTGGAGAATAACAAAAGGCGGATGAGACGGTTAAGCCCGGGATGTACCAACCTCCGGACTTATACTTCATACGATCCGGCCCTCTGACGCAAACAACGCGTTAAAAACACGACAAAAAGAACGTGGCAGTGTCGGTGGCCCAGAGAAGCTCTCACGTACCAAGAGCATAGTCTATAGGTAACCCTTGAAGGTCCTGACTGGCAGACAAGAAGTAGGATCATCGTCACATGATTGGATAGATGATGCGAGGTTGACACACGGAAAGTTAATTTTGGGCCAAAGCCTGCGTATCTGTCCAAGATACAAAGAAAGTTTGTTCGACATGTTCCAATAATTGAAGGTCGTCACTCCATGGCTCCATATAGAGAGCTTTGGCCAGGAGGTTTGGGCCCACTGTTCCGTTTTTTAGAGGAACCAGGACTGATTGACTGCTTTATAGATATGTCAGTTTTTATTTCTTTGTGTTTATCGAGTTTATGTAATTATTAGCGTAAATGTGTGGTATAAGAGGTACATGATGAAATATTGAGTAATCCCATCGACTCTTAATTCGGTTAATCTTGAAAAGGTGCAAAGGGTGATTGGTGGAATATTTAGTACTCCAACACCTTGATTGAATGGCAAGTAAAGAACAGAAGAATGTATTTCAATGAATAACTGCATGCACATCTTTCTAAACGGTTTGTAAATGTAACGATAGAACAACTGAAAAGAAACCCTCGTCATCCACATGCCAACTTGCGAGTGAGAGTGTGAATGGGTTTGGATTGAGGAAATGAATGCGTTGGGGGCTGAAATGATCTGTTGTCAGCACCCGGAGCGAAATCTCGGTTGTCTGAACGGTGACACCGGAAGTCTGACTCCATCAGCAAAGAAAGTTTACGTTATGAGGGAAAACATTAGCAACAACATTAATATTGACCAAAAATAATAAGGGACCTAAATAAGAACCCTGTGGTGCTCCAGATTTTATGTTTATAAGGTTAGACATAACGTAGTTTTTACTGATGGTGTCATTCAGATAACTATGAAACCAATGAGTTATATAAAGTAATATTCAATACCTACTCCAACAAGCCAACCAAAAATGTTTGGAGTAGTAAATATTTATTAAGCTGAATTTCGCTATTTATAATAGAACCGTACATTGTAGCACTCCGTGTTCTTATGATTTCACGTAGGCTTTCGCGGCCGGCAATATTGCATTTCATTTCCTGGAAGATAGACGTTTGGTTTACTGCTTTTCACTCAATTTCACCCATGCCGAACTATTGTTGTGGTATTGTGATTGCACCGCGTTGGTTTTATATCGTTAGAGGCTTCGACACGTACGCAGTATAGCTAGAAGGAAAAGAATAATATTCGTTAACGTCTACACCTGGCCCATTCTTATATGAAATCCCAGATGAAATAGAAAGTCCCAAAACAATTTTCCTCCCTGGATGCAATTGAAAGAAGCGAGGTCAAGCTAATGGTAATATACACAGCACTAAATTCTTCAGATAGTAACTAACCTAAAAAAATATTTGCAGATTAAAAATAAAAAGTATAGAAATATAAATTAGGTACTTTTATTATGTACATCTTCCCTAAATTCGTGTTAAATAAATGTTTAATTATATAATCAATAAAAAAATCTACCAGTGTTTATTCTAGAAAGTTGATATATTGGTGATTGAAAAATGTTAACCGTGAATCTATTATACTTGAGTAAATTTGATCGTTTTGACATCAAGATCACATGGTTTTATTGAGGTAATAATGAACCAGTAGTCCAAGTTTTTGATAATCTTGAAGAGGCACTTGATCCAAAAATCACAGTAATTAAATAGTGCATACAATTAAAAGCTTTTTTTTTAATTTTTCAACTATGCATTACTCCTCGATATAGACAGGATATTCATAAATTTACGAGGAATTATGGATGTGAAAATAAGAAAGTTACAAAGAAATGCGTTCTCGCAAACGAACTCTTCTCCTAAAACAGCTTTTGAAAATGGTATGACTAATCTCAGAACGGTATTCGTTTGAAACTGGGGAATGTAAATAAATCCATAGGAGAAAAAACAATTCTTCACATCCGCCGCACAAGTTAATAATTTTTCTTTTCGATGAAACCAAATTGCAATTATCCATTTAATAAAATTTAGATAAAAGATTTTTTAGAATAAATGAATTCATTATTTTCATGGTAATCATTTTTGGCATTACTGGCCCATTCACTAGACTTTAAAGCAGCTAAGACTATTGAGCTGGTAGACGACGCATTAAACGTACTGAAAAGCTCTTGAGGTACCCATCAATCGGCTCAAGGCAAAACTACAAAACATCAGAAAACAAACAACATGATGACTTCACCAGCCAGTTATCTCCTGACAATGAGTAGATGACAACGAAACCTATCGTTTCATATAAGGCTTATCCCTACCTATTTGCAGTTATCGGCATATGGCCTAAAATGTGGAAATTCAATAAGTGGAATGAACAGCCCATAACTACATAAAAGAAAGTAAAACGTTGATCCAGATGAGATTCAAAATTACTTCATTTGGACTTCTTTGTTTTTTTCATCGTGACCGTGGGATGATCTTCCTCCAAGATTGACTGTAACTACATAGTTTGACGGACCAAGTTACCACCTATTTACTTTAACGGAATTTCACTAGACCCTCGACAGACGATCAAAACATCCACGAAACTTCAAAAGGTTGATATACGCCACGAAATATAGTATCGAACTTTGGAGTCAACTGAGCATTTCAATTCTCAACGCATCCAAAGATTCTCAAAACGCTCCTTTATATATCAAACTTCACCGTAGACAGTACCCGTAATATTCATTATGTTTCAGATGCAAAAACCATTTCAAAATTTCATCAATCTCAATGGTTCAGTCCGTCAGCAGTTCTAATTCGTCCCAGATCTTTCCCTTTGTCAATTGGAACACCGATCTATTTCTGATTAAGAAAATTGTAAGTTCCAATAACAGTGCAGTTTTTCCTTTATTAGACATTATTTATTCAATTGTCCATTATTTATTATATTGTTGATGTTGTTTTGTTTCTATCGTTGAAACGTCAATCTTCTCGAGTTCTCCTTACATCTTTATCAAATTCACTAATTTCGTGGTCCGCTCGACCAGTTAATACATTACAAATCATTAAAGTTTTTAGTTGAGATGAAAAAGTCAATGGAGGACTCCACGATCTTCGGCTTGATACGCCGCTGCTCTTCTACCACTTGAGCTATCGTGACCTCGATCCACCCGGACATCCACTTCCGGGGGTTGAGATGAGAAGTACGAACACCTTCTGCTTTGACTTTTCCCTGTATCCTCCTTCAATGTCCGTGACCAATGGAAATAGCGAGATTGGGCGGGCTATAGATCGGTAACATCAAAATACTCGCAAAGTTTCAATTGTGTAGGCACATTTTGAGCTTTATATAAATCCACTGTAATTTATTTTCCCCATCAATACAAAAATACAACCCGTTTACAAGGGCTTAAATGTTAAAAGTTGTAACATAAGACGTACGAAAATAAAAACGTCTCTTTTTGACTAACGGCAAAACTTCATTCACACTATGGATTACTGAACCTGTGACCCTCAGAAAATTGAAAATTAAACAATTTATCTTTATCTGTTACAGCTTATCTATGACAACTTCCACACAACAGTAAATATTTTACATTTTTCGGTGTTCAAGTAATTTAGTTTTAAAAAACCGTGTTCTTTGGTATTTATGCATTGTCTTGTAAATAAAATTTGATTTTTTTCGAATTTAATAATATAATTATTTATTGACTTAAATTAACTTGGAAAATAATGAACTATCACGTATTGGACTACTGTTTTGTATTCTGTACATAATTAACTGTTTGATTACAATTAAAATAACTATCCATATCATTACATTCAATGTACAATAAACTTGAAGAGAAAATCCCGTACTTACGCTTAGCGTCCGTACATTATACTAAATCATCGCACTATTTTTTTTTAAATTATTTTATTTATACATACTCTATATATGTTAGTAGATCTTACAAATGTGATGACAAAAGGTATTGTTACACGGTCACAGTCTTAATAATAATGCCAGCGCTGCATCCGAAGGCACTGCCATGAGAAACCAGCCAATTCGGCACTGGAGGACATCGTCCGTGGTGGCTTCTCGGAGTGGGAGTTAATGGTTCGAACAATAGTCATTATGGAAATGAGGTAGTGTCGTAGTAAGAAGCTTTGGTGGGTGGTGGTGATGATGGTATTAGGGTGTGCCAAGAATCCTTCCTTGTGGCACGCCGGCTTGTATCTATCAGATATACGAGAACCCTATGCCACACCTCAGTTTGAAGCAGCTTGATAAAACTTGAGGACAATATAAAAAGGAGTGGGTAGGAAGCCCTTGTAAGGTTTATAAAGCATGACCGAATATCGGACCCTATCAAAAGGATGTGCTATATCTAGGAACCAACACAAGCAATACTATATTCTCTAGGGCACAGAAGATAGTCAACAACTCTGATACCATGTTGAATCGTGGAATAATGAGGACGGAAGCCGAATTGGTGGGAAGGGATTATTTTAATAGAATATAAGTTGGATATTAATCCCTTTAAGAGGGGTGTTTCAAGGATTTTGACCATGGAAGGAAGAAAGTTGATGGGTTTGTAAGAGGATAGGTGGTTGTGGGTTTGTGAGCTTTAGAAATGAGACTAAGGACGAAATATTCCATAACAGAAAAATGTGAGAGATGCGAAGGTTGGCATTATATATTTTGGTTAAAAACACTATAGTATTTTGTGGGAAGTTTCGAAGTACAATGGAGATCATCAAGATGAAGCTTAAAAGATTTGCTACTTCGGGATTTGTGAATGTGGTACTTTTCTGTAGAAGGATGAAAAAGGTTGAAAGGTAGATGATGAAGAAGTGGTATACAAAAGTTAATACATTACCTTTTGTGCGTGAGGGGCATCATTTACGTCTTTATACCAATTCTAAATGGGTTGCAAATAGGTTTGATTTATTTTTATCGCGCCTGACCCATTGTCCATTAGGTAAATGAATGGGAAATCAATGACTGACAGCTTCAGTTTTTTTCTTTTCGGTAACAGACGTTACCATTCGATGTTTTTTCTCAGACCAGATTCCACAACCACCATCTTTAATGGATGAGGCTGTTCTTGTCGAAATCCACAACCACAAACGCTAATGGTTATTACTCTGTTTAAAAGATTACGCTGTAAGATAAAAGATAAAGTTTTACATGAGAACGACGGTATTGAATCAAGAGATGTCATCATTATTTCTCGACGAATGGCTCGAATCTAATTGTACATTCTCGATCCAATACCCTATCTCGGCTTAGAAAAATATAATGAACTGAGGGTCTGTTGAATGATTGAAATCACATTGTGAAACCAATCGCGGCTTCTATTGTCAATCTTCCTGACCACCCAAGTCATAATAGCGTCAATACTCAATCCCAGCGCAAATGCTCTCACGAAACTCAAAGGACCCGAACCTTTGAAACTGTTCTTTTCTGTTTTTTTTTTCACAATTCAAAATTACTTCCTGGACATATTGCAATTACAATTATAAATTGTATATTATCTCAAGAAAGAGTTATTACATTTGATCTACCATAGACGTAAAGGTTGTAAAACGTATTGCTGACACATAATTAGGTGATGCACCTAAAGTTAGTTGAGAACGTTAAGCAACAATCATTTTATGACATCCCTACGGACACGAAATCCAGATATGGTATAGTAATGAAGAAACAATTAACTTACACTACTCCTAGTGGTATGAGAAGATACATTCTAGTAATTTGCATGAAAGTTACCAAAAGGAACGCAGTCTGCATTCCAATGGCATTCATGTTGTACGGATACCACAGGTTACTATTGGTTACTACTACCAAACGGTACAAAGGGTACTACCCCATAAGCCCTCTTCTCATTCGGTTATACATTTAATTTCGGCATCATTAGGAGGATGTGGATGAAAACCGTCCATTGCAACATGTGCCCCTGGAAAAGCCCATATCCGCCCCATTTCTCGGGGACCATTTGTCCTTTGCATGTGGGGCACGCTCAGGAGAAAACCCGAGCCACCCAACCCAGCACCACCGGTATGTTGTCCTCCAATATTTGCTAATGGCAGATCTTTATTGAATATTTTTACCATTTTTAATTAAGCTGAAGTTCGAAATAAATTGTGCCCAGGGGAAAAATTGAATTACTAGATTAACCCCAGTCCCTCTTTTTAGACCCCTCATCATTTTTTCCGATTTAGCATAAAATGACTACATTGTAGCTTGACTATTTAAAGAAAACAGTATACCGCTTAAAAGCATATTAAATGATGAAATTATTATGAAAGTTTCCAAGCTCTAGAGTGAAATTTTCTAACGAGGTGGCAAATTTAGTTTCTTTTACAAATTTTAAAATTAACAGTTTTTGAAAAATAGAAATTTTTTCATTAAAAATTCAGTTAAAATACTAGAAGGATGGTTTCATAAAGGAAATTTAATGCCCTTTTTAATACTTTTTCTAGGATTTCTCCAAATAGTAGAGAAGGTACAAGAACATTTATGACGACAATCGTAGATAGTTGAAAGAAACATAAAATTTCGAATATCTGAGAAGGGGTTGAGAATCGGACAATGAAACTGACTAAAATTCATACGAACTTTTTGTCATGCTGGTGGTATAAAATTTTCTGGGAAAGTTTGTGGCGCGAGCAGCCTGACACCTTGTATATTTACAAAATGAGGTACCTTGTCAAACCCAATAAGGTAAAAAGAAAAGGTCCTAATATTGATCCCTGATACACCAAGTTAATGTTTTCTATGTCTTCCCTTACTTATTCAGTCAGATCAAGTAGAGCTGACTGGTGGTGTAGCTGAATTTTTTAGGTGATCCTGCAGCCAAAAAACGTCGTAAATTTTGTGCTCCAAAATAAAACAGGTAGGTGGGACTTTTCTTCTCTTTATTACGGGAGCTCCTCACACAACCTTTCTACCGATGTACCGTTGTTAAATGTGTATTTATCTCTTTCCGTATATACATGTTACGGAAGGAGAACATGTAGCTATTTTTTAACATGCTATTGGCTTGAGTGTGGGAGATTCTGATGGGAAGGAAAAAAACACGGCTCATCTCCCTGTAACGGGGGAAAATCTTTCACCTACACGGTAGGATGTACTACTAAAATAAGATAATCCCTGTGAAGAGAAATCTCTGTGTTTTAAAAACCATTTCGAATTGAAAAGAGGAAATCCAGCAGAAGAGAAGAAAGTCTTATTCAGCCACTTTCCACACATTAAACTGCCTTGTCTTGAGCTGTTTGTCCGACCCGCGTAAATACAGTAACGGATGTCTGTTCGACTTATGACCGAGAAACGTAATAAGATCACCATTCCTGTTGCACATAATGCATACGCCCGTTAAAATTTATTTCTAGTTATTCTATCTTGTACCGAATAGTCTTCAGAAACCTGTTACAAGCACCTTTATATTATAATATTAAGAGTTTGGTTAATCTATCAGATATTTACTTTCTAATATTAATATCATTTGATCATGAATCTTTATTCTGCGACTTTATCCTGCAACTGCTACATAGTTCTTTTTAGTGTTATTACAATGATAATACTTTATTGGTGGAAGAATATTACATAGTATTACATTTGATGAAAGCTTGAACAAGGGCAAATTAAATTTACATGGCAAAGTGACCGATTATTCAGTATGCAAAATGCTTTTTCTGCTATCGCTTTATCTTTAAAAATAGTCTTACCTCCGCTGTTTATCATCCTTAAATTACATTCTATATATACTTAACCTACGTCGACTGGTAAAAATATGGCATAAGGAATTTCTGTAACAAACATGACCAACTTCATCAAAACTGTCTATTCTTAGGAAGAGTACTTCTCTGAAATGTGTTCAGAAATGCATTACGTAAACCATCGATAATAGTTACACACCAACAATAATGTAATTCTTTACAAACTACTCATTATATATAAATATACGCACATAACACACACATATACACATAGTATATACGATTTCGATATGATAGAGGACAGAGGACACGTTCATTTGATCCGCTCGCCCGAATGTCATCTTTTTGTCAGGGTTTTTGCCTATTCGCTCCCTGTAAGAGGCCAAGGCACGGCATTCTACGATCAGATGAGACACATTGAGCAGCCTTTCTGCAGATGGAAAACCTTCGCAACGAGCAGGTGTCAGGGTGTCAGATGGGTTTGGCCGTTCCTCAATCGGGTTAGCACAATCTTTTCTTTTCGTTTCAGACTCTTGGAGGGCTATCGTTCTTATCTGGCAGGAGCTTCCCGGACGACCCTGCCCACTGACGCTGCCAACGTTCCCTCACAGCAATCTTTACTCTCGCACAGCTCACCTGACCGAATCTAGTAGTTCAGTCTGGAGGGCGAGACGTCTCAGCTTTCGTTGGCCTGCAGCACGACGTGTGCGGGTCCTAGACGATGGCGGAATATCAGGTATCCCGTCGGTCATTACAGGCAGAGGTTGGCGATGGTTGGCTGCTTTATAACAATAGTAAGTGTTACTTAGAATTATAGAGCAGTATTCCGGGTGTAGGTGGCTGTTAGGAAAAGTTCATTCTATTAACACAAAAGACGGTTTCTCAAGGAAGCAAAAACAATTCCCATACTTCATCCGTATTTAATGGGCAATAGAAAATAATTCAAGATTCGCAGGTAGAACAACTATTTCACATGATTGCTAATAGTAATCCCGATTAACGAATCTTTCTTAATCGTTCACCTTTATTGGCGTCGTTAACCGTTGAGCATTAAAGCTTCTTGTAACTGTGGTAACAAAATGAACAAAAATCCAAATATATCATAGTAACTAGTTGTTAAACCTAGAGTTATTAGATATTTTGAAATGATTTCCCAGCAGTCGTGAAAAATCAAATTATTTACATTGACTACAACAACATTGTTAGCACGTTAACATGAAAACATAACACTCACTGTGGAAATTGACCTCAAATTAATTTTTAGACTTTATAGACAAGTATTGTTCAAGATTGCTCTTTTCCAGCTGTTTCTGTATCACATAACCGCACTATTCTTGACTATTTTTCGCCGTATCAAGTAGTGGGATTATTTTACAAAAAACATTTGATATATTCAGGTACTTTGATAATATGCTCGTCATAACCTACAAGTCAATATTTAGTAGTCCTCTATTTGTTTTCATCTTCAATGATATTATTTTAAGCATTTTATAATAATCCATATCGATATTTTTAAATTAATTTCTACTACAAAAGAGCATTGTATGTTGTACAAAGGCAGGACCAGTTGCCTGTTTTCTTTACAACAGCCCGTTTTGGTACTGAAATAATACCGGCATTGTTACAATTTTCTCTCAGGAGTTGGATTGGTCTGTCTCGCTGGGTTTGGGTTGCCAGACGAGTTTAGTCTGGGTGTGGCATTTTGCAACATACTGTTACACTTGATACCTTCCCTTAAAACTTCACTATATAAAAGTTACTATTTTTCACATTATAAGTTTAAAAAAATATATTTTTTGTTTTAAAACCTATGTTTTCAAGTACAATGAAGTTATAAAATTATATATGTATAATTAGTATAATTATTAGTAGAGTAATAATTTAAACGATTTAATGGCACTGACATTTGGTTTTGTTTTCTTGGTGCGTTTGAAATTAGCCTTCACAATTTTTCAAAGGCACTAATAACTATAATCATTGTGTCTGCCATCCTTTTCGCTTCTTTATTCTCATAAAAAAAGACCGCTCTACACCATTATTACTAGATGTTTATAAATATAATACTTCACATTTAAAAAATAAATAAGATAAAAATAAGATTAAGTATTCACTTTATTAAATTAAATATAAAGACTAATATTGTTTTAAATTTCGGGACTGGGCGGTGAAGAATATGTAATTTGGTAGTAGCATGACTCAACGTTTTGGTCCGTCAGACGGGTTTAGATGTTTTGCTCCCTTCAGTGGTTGGTCTGTGCGTTATTTTGTCTATCTTTTTATAAGGTTTGGCGAAATGCCGGAACTAAGGGGTTCATCACATCTATTAACGAGTGAACGTTCAGAAAGAGAGGTCACCTGCCGGTGAGTTTATCGGGCCGAAATTCTTAATAATTAATTCTTAAGTTTTTGCAAGTTATTTTTCCTGCTGTTACGTCTTCTTTTTTGCAACTTATTTTATTAAAATTCTTTATTTAAAAACGGGCTGAATTGCATTTCTGGGCTATATACACCTCCGATATCAGGGAGTGTTTTTATTTCTGTCTGTATAATAGATTTTTGATACTAACATTTATGATAAGAGATGACTCATATTAATATCCAATCTGATGATTATTTTAAAATTAAAAGTTGTAAAAACACTAGTACCAAATCATCATTCCGCACACCATCCGAAATCTGCAAATTTTTGTTGTCTATTTGCAGTCGACAATTTTAGGTTTGGAAGTAGGTTTTCCATGCTGCACAAGTATTTAGTCCTGCCATCTGCTTTATTTACTTATCATTTTTCAATAGACCACAATAGTTATTTCCTCATCGGACATCACTTCTTTCTAACAGCCTCATTATTAATCGTATTGCCCTTGGCATGTCCCATCCCCCCCCCCCCCCCGAGAAAGAATAGGTCGGTCTAATTTAGTTTGCAGTGTTTTTTTCTTCCCTATTACTATCCTTCCGTAAGAATGCTCTGCTGTGAGGGTTCTTTATAAAGAATTGCTCCTTCAAATATGTAATTTGTTTACCTTCTAAGTCGGGCGATCCTTGAAAACGTTGGCAACCCTATAATTTCTTATCGTTCGCTTTAGGACTTGTAACCCACCTTGAACCTTGATGCGCGAATTTTTAAACTTCTTACTATGTAAATATATATCACGTTTGTTATTGACGTAGGAAAATGGGATATGACTTTACAATATTATCTGATAAACCGATCAGAATCAATGTGTATTTCTAAGAAAATAAATCAATAACAGTTTTAGAGGAATGGATCTGTTTCTCATGGGTGTTAACCTACTCCTTTATGCGAGGGTCGCTAGTATCCGCGTTGAGCCAGATGATCAGAAGAGAGTCGCTTCCCAAACAACGCTCCACACACACACACACACACACACACACACACACACACACACACACACAGAAAGAGAGAGAAAGAGAGAGAACTGTTTCAACACTCTCTCAAAATTTTTATTACAATTAATTATGTCTTTTTCGTTGAGATAAAAAGCCAGTGTCACGAGCGGGATTCAAACCCACGACCTTCGGCTAGATACGCCGCTGCTCTACCACTTGAGCTATAGTACATCGATCCACTCGGGCACCGTCTCAATCAAATACGTTCTTCAGTTAATTATGGTGGAAGTTAATCAGGACGTAATAACAAAGAATTTTAATGTAATAAACTTTTTCATTTAAACATGCAGTTATCGAGGGCAGGTACTAGTAATATCCTAGATCTTATCAGGAAATGAGACATAGACGTGGCTTTAATTCAAGAACTATATATAGAGGGACAAAAGAAAATAACAGGATTTCTTACGGGAAATTAATAGGGCAGAAAACATTCCACCGAAAAATCTGGATGCTGAAATGCGTTTCGGAAATTCGAACGGTGCTACGAATTGTGCTGAATTAAGAACACCCGAAAATGAAAACCTAGCAATACTCAATGCCTATAGTGACTGTACAGAAGGTATAGGAGACAAGATCCTTCAAATAGAAAGCCTTGGAGGATATTAAAATAAACGGTATCGCGGATGTATGGAAATGCCATGTCCCGAACTTAGTATAACTAAAATTACAAATAATAAAGGAAAAATGCTAGAAGATTTTATTATGAATAAAGATGAAGGATACCAATATGCAACACAAAGAACGGTAATGTTGACATTAGTCTATATAATTTGTCTATTTTGCCAAGAATATCTCGTTGGAGATGTGCTGAGAAAGAAAGTTTACCAGACGACGACCTGATAGCATTTACTATGAGTAAAGAAAAAATTCGTAAGGACAACAAAGGTAATCAATACACAAGGAAGCAGGCCGATTGGAAAAAAATTGAATCCACATTGGAAAGGGTAATGCTAAATTTAATATAAGAATGTCATGGGCACCAATTACCCACGATTTGGGTCCATGATATCCGTAAAACAATTTCGCAGGAAGATCTAGATTTGGTCCGTGAAAAAACTGAAGAAGCAAACACGCATGTAGTGAGTCAATTCCAAAGTATAACAGTAACTCGACAACCACAAAATATTCGATGCAATGGAAGAACCCGCAACTAAAAACATTGAGAGGGAATACAAGAAAACTACGTAGATAATATCAAGAGAGTAGGGGCGATGGCATTCGGGAGCTTATAGATGTAAAAAGAAAAAAGTGGCTCAGAAAAAAGAAAAATCAAGTGGTTATACCCACGGATACAACAGGAACATTCAACTCTGTTAATTATACAGTTATCTTAACTCAACTGGCAAAATATAGACGCCCAAATAAAGTTTTGAAGCTATCAAGAAGCTAGTTTTAGTTTAGACCAAAAAGTCCTTCTTCGGGTGAATACCATCATATCACTTCGAAAAAGAGATCCCCAGGGATCGTGTAGTGATCCTAGCTATTGAAAAATTTTGTATAACTCCTCGTCGGATATACATTTTCTAGAAGGTGTACTATATACGTTCTCAGACGGCCTAATTCTGATGGTAGTTAGGAAATCGGAATTTCAATTGAATTCTAAAGCTAACGAAAGTATGTATCTAATAAAAATGTGCTCCTACATCACTGATTTAGAATTCAATCCTAAAAAAATCCGAGATTCTGTATGTATAAACAAAAAGATGTAGGGAATCGATTGAAGTATACATAATAGAACCATGACAAAATATATAATATTCATAAAATGAGAACGACTCAATGAAAAATCCCTTTATGACTCAACAGGGGATTCCGTACAATTTATTTTCACGCAGCAGCGTTTGTAGCTGGAATTACAGCAAAACAGGTTGAAGTCATGGAGTTCTGACAACCAGGGGGAGCTTCTAACCATCAGAAAAGTGCTTCTACGGTTGATAGAATTGAACGATATCGTCAGATCAGCAAAGATCAACACCGACATTCAGGTTTCACTGCAAAATGATAAAAGAACACAGAAACCGTAACCCAATAACTGAAGAAGTCAGAGCACGTTTGCGAACCCTGAGAGAAATTGTAGTTACACTTCAATGGGTGAATGCTCACATTGGAATAACGGACAGCGAAAAAGCAGATAAACTAGCAAACATTGGAGCATCGAACAGTGGCAAAACATCTGTACTGAAACAAACCATGGAAGAATAGCTAAAGCATATTTCCCGAACATAAATAAAAGAATGATAATTGACGTGCTCCACAGTTTTAAAACTGCTATGGCTTTGAAATGACATGGAAAAATCCGGACGTATTTGGCACGATTTAGGATCATCGACGAATCTGACTGTCCATGCGGGATAGGTGAGCAGACGTGGAGACGTGTACTCCGCGATTGAAAAATGTACGAAAGAGGTCGAGCAACCATATCGCGAAAAATCATTCTGGAAGGAGAAACGTGTCCGACAGAAGAAAGATATCTTTTTAAAAATCTTTATAAATAATTTGTGGATTATATAAATTGTCTACACTTTTTAAAGTTATAGCTTCAAAGTAAACTAAATTTTAAAAAAATATATTGACTATAGAATACTTTTTGTCCATTACTTCCTTAAACTAAATGTTAGTTTAAGGTTTACGGACATAGTCTATGTTAGAAATTATTTACTGTAATTCTTCTCTCACAAGGACACAGGCAGATAAAAATGGATGGAAATGATTTGTAGTTTTTAATATTTCTACAAGCGGTCTTTGATAATTGTTTACTCTCCATATATCTGTTTGCTTTTTTTTAATATTATGGGCACTCACATCCCAATATCGGAATACCGAAAGAAATAGCGAATCTAGGGGGACCAGGATTGATGGAACTGATTACGAATGCAGTTTCATCTGACGTGCAACTGACAGAAAAAAGGGCCAAAATTAAGTTTTACAACTTTGCTTTCTTCATCGGTTCCTGTCCATCTGTTCGCTTAAGGCTACACTAAAAGAAATACTTTCTCAAAAATTTCACGCATTATTTAACATACGGCTATCTGATAAATATCATGAAGAGTTTCTTCTTTTTTCCATTCGTGTTGATTAACATCAGGGTTCTACGAATTAATATTGAGATGGACAATCGTTAGGAAAAAAATTCCGCCGGTGTTCACCGCTCTCTATTATAAATAACCCAAAGAACATAGGTTACCAGTGAACTGGTCAGACCTCTATCCAACCTTGCATTCCGGTTCAAACGTAAAATATTTTAAGTATAATAAGAACTTGGAAAAGGCGAAATTCTGGTTTTGGGGGAGTCGAAAAAAGTTTTAGAAATCATCAGGGTTCAGTGAGCAAGAGGCGTCGGAGACACAGTGACCTTGGACCCGTGTAGGAAATCCGGGAGGACTTTCTCCTTATCGTTTCCACCCAAAAGACGAAGGAAAAAAGATTCATTAGGGCGATTTCTCGCTTCGTTTGTTCCGTTGGTGGCCAGGGAGAATTTGTCACAGGTTCCGTTCCTGATCGACCAATCCAAGATTAATTTGCTAACGCAAACCGATGAGAGGGCTTCGGTGGCCGACCTATCGACCGGCCTGGTAGGAACGTAAATTTCGAAACATTAACATTGACCTTCTAAAAAGTAGAACATTTAAGTGAATGGAAAAAGTAATTCACGGAGACTGTCTACGAAAGTCATGGTGCGTTCTCTTGTTTGGACGATCGGCGAACCCCACCCAGGCCACTCCTTCGTCAAGAGAAAGCATAAGTGAAAATTTTGAATGAATCACATCCAAAATAAACAAGTTATGCGAATTTGGTCTAGTTTAGCTTTATCTACTCTTAAGGATATACCAATAAAATTTTAAATTAAATATTGATAGTTATTTACTCATAAGCTGAAAAGGGTCATGTGTGAACTTTTAACTTCTAAGTTAAAAGTTAAAGTTAACCTTCATTTAAATTTTGAATATAAACAATTTTATCATTTTTGTATTTTGATCTTTCAATGAAAATATGAACAAAATATTTATAAGTATTTTTATATCCAGTTTGTTTCCCTTTGTGGTCGTATAGATGTTGAAATAACCGACCGCAAATTTTTATTTAGCAGACCATCGAGAGCATATCTCGATTCTTTATTTATTAATTATTATTCAGCTGAAATAGAAATTAATTGAAGAATGGAATTCAATGCGGGAACATCCTGACGTTAGAAGCACGAAGCACGGCCGGTTTTCCTATATCTGCAGAAGATCGATTCTGGTTAATATTCAGATGTTCCACTTTATTAAGCTTTAAAGAAATAATTAAAAAGTCAGAAGATTTTACTTTCTTCGATAAGTAAATATACTGACGGAAATTGTGGCAAATATAATGACCAATTAGGCTACGAATCAAATTAGCATCACGGCTGACTCTTTTAGATTAGCGTTCCCTTTGCGGTGGACTCATTTTTTCCCCAATGCAACAGGTGATTTTGAATGATTGAAATAATGAAAACCCGTTTAACTTTAATATGATGAATGCGTTGGGTTTTCTTCTTTCGATTGTGTGACCAGTAGCAATTGAAAGTAACTGTTATGCCATTAGTGAAAGAAAGTAAAATGCTTTTCGGTGCTGGTGCTAAACATCCGAAGAACGAACAACTAGGGTAATGAACACAGTGAAATCGGGAATATTTCAAGTTGGAAACTTAGTTTCGGCATCAGTGGAATTAATAAAAAATTGAACGTGCGGGTAACACTATACCATATTTATAATAAATATAAACATGCGATAGTATAGAACGAGAAAATGATTCGTTCTGTGTTTTACTTTCGTTCTCTAGTTGGAAAGAAAGGGAAGAGGAAACTCCTCTTCCTCCCCTCATTTTTATTTCAAAATCCGTGCATTATATCGCTACAAATTTAATAATCAGAACGATGCTCGTGATAACATTAAAAGTTGTAATTTTAATAATCATGCTTCACCACATATTAAGACAAGATACCATCTTTCAAAAAAAAATTGTCCTTAATAGCCTTAAGGACCTTAAGGTGTTTTGAAATCCTTCGAATAGATCCCTTGAGCTATTCTACAGTGCGTGGAAGTTCAAGTGAAAAGTAATTAAAGGAAAAAGGATAATTCATGAATGGGCCGTCCATGAAATGAATAGTACGTACAGATAAGAAACAAGATAGTGTGCAACAATGAAATAATTATATGGAAAGTGGTCAAAGCAATCATGATTGGAATGGACCTTTCGTTTTGGTGATAGATTTCCCATCCAGACGCAACGAAATGTAAAAGAAAAATAGTTTTCCTCTCTCTCTCTCTCCTCTCTCTCTCTTCTCTCTCTCTCTCTCTATCTCTCTCTCTCTCTCTCTCTCTCCTCTAGATTACTACACATCGTGCAAAAATGAGCAATTTTCCTCGCATGGTCCCCCATGCCTGAAAGGGTTTGCCCACAACCAATATAGTTTTTATCGAAATATGACTATTTGGGCCTTAAAGAGAAAATAATTGGTGGTTCTGTGAAAGGTGAAGAAATAAATCACTTCCCCACACATGTGGAACCGAATACGACAGCGATAATTGACATCGGCTGCGACGACTGATTTAGAAGTGAAAATATATCTCGGAGGAGACAGGTCGAACTGTTGGAATTAGAGAATAACGATTTTAAACGGAAGTACTTGGAAAACCAGACAGAAATCCATCAGTTAACGTTTACAAAAAATCGACTTGATTGAAATTGTTCAAACTTTGGAAATAAAATTGGTTGCAATATTTTGGAAATGGATTTGAATAAATGCCATCGTATGAAACCTAATAAGTTAACAAATCAACCATATATCATTGTTGTTGATTTTGTTCGAATTACGAAAAAAAGAGGATTTAATTCATCAACTGAAATCACTTAAAGATGTATTAAAACACAGATCTAGGTTTCATAGATGGAGACACAATCAATATTTAGATTAACAATGGAATGATTTTCCAATATAGAAATTTGTTGGAGATGGGACTGCCCGCGGAAGGAACCACTAACGGTACTCCCATGCGGTTAGTGCAGGTTCGCACTAAATTCTCGCCAAAAGCATCGTCACTAAGCCACTACGAGTTCAGTCCCTTGTATCATGGTTTGGATTGAGAACATTTTCTGCTCCCCTAGTATATAATATAGTCTATGCGAAGTGACCGAGAACACAAGGCTTAGCTTTTCAGGTTGCACCCCTCGCCTTGGCCACACTGTACCATCCATTGTTGCCGTATCCCACATTTAATGTGGTATGGCTCCTCGGAGTGGATAGAAGAGATGAGATGGCCGTTCAACACTCTTGAGACATTGCCAGGAAGAAGAGAAGACCGCAGAACACGCTTTATGTTTTTGTGGCAGTCTATGTCGGTGTATATTCGTTCAACTAGGAGAGAGAAAGGCGCTAGCAGATCTCAACACTGAGCCACTGGCGAGACTAGGTTTAGTTGACTGACAACCTGAATCTGTCCTGTGAATAAATAAATAGGTGTTTGTAAAATTTCAAAAATCAGTACCTGAGGCTTTCCCTGCACCCCCATGAGATTGGAAATGTAAACAGCTTCGTTTAATAAGCAGCAAGAGAAAAAGAAAAAAAGAAAACTAGGTAGGATCGGCACATTAATTTTTATCATAATAGATCAACCCCCTCCCCAAAAAGGTGACGCACGGAACAATCAAGGTTTTTAACCAATGAAAAATATTTAAATCGTATTGATCGTATTTTTTATTAAATGACAAACTGAATGCTACAGGTTAAAATTAAAACAAATTGGCTCTTTTCGAAAGCACTATAAAAAAATAATCACTAATGCTGATAGGTTCACACCTTATTATTGCGGTTAATTGTGAGCATTCCATCACTCATCAATACATTTTGGGCAGCATTCACACTATACATTATACTCTCTTCACTGTTTCATTTTTTAAATTTTACCTTTATTATTACGTTTTTCATACAACAAAAAATTATTTCATCACTTAGAAATAAAGTTTCGCCCTCGCTTTTACAAAAGCAGTTCATGGTTCATATCAATGCAGGGGTTAACATCGGCACGTGAAAAATGCCGAACTTTATTTAGGAAATACGGTTTCTAACTAACCCACCAAGAAATCCATCGGAAGGTGGATACGACGGTGGGTGGCATCCGACTGTCGAAACGTCGGGCACGCTGTTGTTTTGTAGTTCCTGTAAAAGGGAAACTACAGCTGTCTGTGATACGAGGAGCATCTCGCTATCTCGAGAGTCGTGTACGTGGATTACTTTCGATTAAGGTTTAAAGTCGGTCATTGTCGGCCTTCCCGAGAGCTCTTTGTTCTTCTCTCAAATCTACTTCTCTCAATTTTCACTTCGTCTCAGTTGTCAGTCTCAACTAACAGGTTGTTCATATCCAGCGTGCATTATTCCTTTTTTTTCAGCCTTTTATAAATAAGCCTGTCCAGTATTATTGAAATTTCTAGCGAGTGAAACCATGTCATAGTAGACATTCGTGATTGTATGTCATCCGTATTTATTTCAGCCTGTTGGAGATACATACAATGTGAGTTTACGAAGACAAATTAAAATAATCAAATTCCTTAATTTTCAAACGAAAATTAAACTACTGTGATGAAAAGCAAATCCTGGCATCACATTTAACCCGAATAGGTTTAGCAAATTACGGGTTCACGGCGTTTAAATGTGACGATCTAATGAAATAATCCTGTTGGCGATGAGGAAGAGGAAAAAGAAAGGGTTAATTTTCGAAAGTGGTGTTTGTCTAGATAAGGTTCAGAGTTTCAGACTGCTAGTTCACTTTCCAGATTTTAAGGCGACCGCATCGCATTCCTTTCTGGTCACATCCGTTTAACCATCCCAGTCGACTTATTTTCCCTTTCAAAAACAAGGCCGGACAACCGATCCATTACATATTTACTTTCTATTTCATTAATCAAATCCCATCTACGAAGATGATTCGCCGCTATTGGTCTACGCCATCTTTCACTGCACCTTACTAAAATTAAAATTTTATTACACCAATCAACCACAAGGAAAGAGCAGTGAAACTATACAGTTTTCAAAACGTAAGCCAAAAAAGGGTGGAAATTTTGAACGTAATTTTTTAGAAGCACTCTGTTTTTCTTACGTTCAATTGTCTGTTTTGTTACTTTTCCGTAGAAGCCCATGTCTTTCAGTATTTACAGGACTCAAAAAACCTTCACTTAACATTAGACGAAAACTACAAAAACCCGTGGCAGTGTATAGTCTAAGCAATATGGTTCGCTTAATATTGCAATAAAAAATGAAACTAGTAGGATTTTTCAATGCTCTTTCCTTTAGTACATTTACAGTATTATCTTTTAACGATATACGGGGGCTTTAAGGAATAAAGGTGTGGGATATAAGTACCGCCGAATCGAGAATAAAGGTATGAAAAGTTGAAGTATCCTGAAAATATATCTCGAATACAATGGTAAGAATCTGATTTAGGATAGTAGAGGGGGTCACTGGTTTGAATTTAGGAGAAACAATTATTAAATATTATTTTTATATTTATGAGCATCTATTTTTTTCCACAGATAACGAAACACCGTCATCGAATGATATTTACGAAAAGGCGCTTTCCGTATGGAACTTAAATCTAAAAACATACTTTAAAAACAAAAACAGTTTCTAGTTCGTGTTAAGCACTTTTTCAAGCCTTTAAAAAATTTTTAAAGCAATTTTTTAAAGGGATATCGGCTGGATTAGCGTCAGGTAATTGTTTTCTTGTTATCCGATGTTTGACATAGAAAATTCATAACTAATCTTGTATATTCCCACGTTATTCCAACCTTGGAAGGTTCTTTCCCTCGTGTCGGCTTGTGTGGACGTTTAGATTTTATGTCATTAAAAGTGAGAAAAAACAAGATGAAATCGGCAAAAACTCTTAAAATTTGCATTGGGACAGTTGCCTAATGTTCCTCCCCGTAGTATCCCAAAAAAGGTTTCATTAAAATTCTTGCTCCCACTCTCGAAGTGAATTTCGAGTTTACCATCAGATTTTATGTCACGGTTTCGCTGAACAGTGAAAATAAAAGTGCGTTTTGAAATCCAGTCTCGGCAGAATGCAGCCGAAGTCGCACCTGCAAACGAACACATGTTGCTTAGAAATCATCTTAATGGTGATATTCACTGCTGAGAGTGCTTAAAAAGAAGGTTAAACCTTGTCATTCTGGCCCTGCCCTCTTCGTCACAGTGGAAATAAATTGTTAGGTTAACGAGTACCTTTGGAGAAGGTTTATTGATTCGAAATTTAAAAATATAAGGAATATTTACATGTTGAATGTACGACCAAAAAAAGCGGCGAAGGATGCATTCGCAAAGTTTATGTTACACGCAAACCATGCCAACGTACAATATGTATGAAAAGTGTGATGAAAATGTGGCTTTTGGTGAGACTTGGAAACTTGTGGGTTTTAGAAAGTTCCGTTCCCGTTTACTCAAACGGCTGAAGAGAAAATAATATGATTTATTTAAGCTCCTCCCCCCCCCCTGCAATTTACAAAGTTAAATTCTATGAGAGCAAAGTATTTTGTACGTATGGACAGAACGGCATTCCAGCTTGGCCGTCGAAATTTACTCCCACTGGAGTTTAACACATTTTTTTCTGAAAGACATTTACAGACACAGGACCAATTTTGTTCAGAACGGTCTGTAAGGCAAAATCTTTGTTGGAAATTTTTGATATTGGAGGACAAAAGGTTTTTGCACTTCCCGGATGAATACAAAACTTTCCTACCTTAGGAAGTTCGAAAGCAATAATACAAACTCTCCAAATTAAACTGTAACACTGAACCTAAAATCAAACGTGATGACCTTCAGAAAGGTTGGTAGGCTGTAGGGAACTGAAAAGTGGTTTTAAAGTTTTTTCGAATAAATATTGTTCACATTCAAATAGGTAATTTGGGTATCGCGATGACACCTTAATTACCGTTGCTCACCACCTCGCCGAAAATGTTTCTAGAGCTAAAAGAAAATAACAGATTGTTTAAATGTTATAGCCGATGTTTTTCTCACAAACCTACTTGCCTCTCCAATCAAAATATCATGTTTATAATTGGCGTTTTGCAATCCACAATTTGTAATGAGACCCCAATTAGGGACTGTAGCCGCTGTTTGGTCTTGGAAAGGTTGTTCTTAAAAATTATTCGCTTTATCAACAAACACCCCTGTTTATATGGTTAATACTGAAACCTCCGTTAATCCCATTTTCTTATTTCCATTACCCTTGAATTTTAAATTTTGTCTGAAGATGTCACTTCACGCTTATTGGATGGTAAAAAAGGCGTTCGGTTACACTGTGAGTACTTTTACTCTGTGCGTTTGAGCCTTCCATAGACAATATGCCCCGGTTACTGAGCTTTTCTCCTCTTCCTCACTTTTTCAGAATAAACGATGATTCATCAGGAGGAGAGCTACGCAGTCTGAACTCTTGCTTCTGCACAGATCTCTTCTTGGCTCAAATATAAAATTCTTGGGCTTCCCTCGCTGGTCTATCAATTGTGGCCAATGGGGAGCTACATTATGGGCCACGACAGGATAACGCATTGGTCAAGATCGGCTAGGCTCCTCCTACTGACCTATAGATAGCCCAAGAATAGCCCATGCTGTTGTTTCATTCTTTGATATGTTTAGCGAGACCGCTTCCAAAGCCAATTTTCCCAACACCATTTCCACCTCTGGCAAAGATGGACAACTATAGGCCATCTCCCATTTACATAGTGGGCCAACACAGTTTGCGCCATAATGAAGTCGGGCCATCGGAGATTTGACCTGCCCACCGCCCAGTAAATCTTTCCTTATTCACCAAAATAAAATTCTACGGAATAAGGATGTATATAGGCATCTTACGATCCTAGAAGTCACCTCGGAAATCCAAAAAGTCACTGCCGAACACAAGTTTCCCCTCCGCCTGTATGGGAACATCAAAGAGAAGAAACTCCCACAGAAGGGTATCTATCAGCACAAAGTTAAAAAAAAAACGTGAAGTTGTGAAATAAGTTTAGTGATAATCTTAATAAAACTAATGTGTTTATAAGAATGAGGAAATTATTTATTAGGTATATAATATAGTAAAAGTAATGGTCGATCGACGAAGACCAATTTAATCAAAAGAATACTAATACATAAAAATAAAACCTCTCTTTCTGTTTTCCTCGTTGAACGGTTAAAAAATTAATTTTCCTTTTAGGAGAAAATTGACCTGTTATATAAAGCCTGCAGTGTAATTAGGTATCACGTAAGTTTACGATCGAGTGAGTTTTGTAATCCAGACTTCCTCTATTACCATTTTGTGTATTGGAATATTTGATATAAACCACTATTTCGAAAATTTGTCTTGGAGTAATTTACAGAAGGAATTGTTATGGAAGAGACGTAGGCAGTTGGCCACTGGGTCTCTGGGTCAACCTCACTATTCGATGTGATCGTCAGGTTTCATGATTTTGCGGTGTGCCCTATCCAAGATTCGTGTTTTACAATCCACCTACAATGGGATATGGTTCTCGTTTTTAATGATGCTTCCCGACTTGTCACTCGTAAGTGTTACGTATCATGTTGCACTGCATGCAGTTATGCAACGAGACGTTTGTACTTCGATAAAGGGCGGATGAGTATGACTAAATCGCAGCCGAAAAGCCATCGTTGACGATTTTTTAACCATCAATACATAACTGCTTTTAATACGCCACACACAAATCTTCGCAACCCATAAAAATTCTATAAAGGTAAAAAGAAATTTGTGGTTCAATTGCAATCGGTGAATCCTTACAGGTACACCTGTTTATAGACAGACTTTTCCCAACTTTCCATGAACTACGTTTGCCTTTCTTAAACTATACAATTGCATAAAACAGAATAAATAAAAATTATTCGTATATTACAATATTTTGGATTCTGTTCAAAAATGTTGCATTCAATAGAAATAATAATAAAGAATAAATCCCATGATATTCGCAACTAAATTTTGATGTAATCTAGTGATTATATGTATAAATATATATGGTACCAATTAGAATATCGTTGGTAAATAAACAAAAGTTAGACATTAATTTAAATTATGAGATTTCTTCATGATCATCATAGTCCGCCTCTCCTCACTGTTCTGCTCTGAAGGCATGTTTAGGCTTTTCATTGGACTGGGTATCATTTTACCTACCGTGATTTACATTGAAAATGTCGAATCTGAGGGCTCATCACGTGTAGGAATTTAATGCTTTTGTGGTCTCTATACTTTTTGCTGAAAAAATTAATGCTCTCTACCACCACTTTTTATCACTTTTCACCACCTTACATCGGAGCGTAATTGTTCTCTACCGTGTCTTAAAACATGGCGAAATGGTGAAACACATTGATGGACCAACAGTGAGAACAGACAGACCAGGATTAACGGAATGACCGAACTACAAGTTCGTCAGGATTAAGATGTTAGACCTTAAATTTTACAGTTTTTTCTTTACAATTTTCCTCTATGCAATCTTAGCAGGTGAACACTGCACCAGAGAAATAAAAAGCTCGAAACACATTTAGCCATTTTTTTCGACAGACAGCCTCATGCTAGGTGAAGGCAAAAAGCGTATGGAATCTCTGGCAATGTCAGTGAAACCTGACCCTGGGCATTCGGGGCCTAGAGGCATGCCAAAAAAGAACCTAACATCAATCCCCTAAGCAAGAACCCCCCCCCCCCATGTGTATAATTTACATTATTACAGTATTAACATCAGAGGAATTTCATCTCTCAACAAACAAAAGGCAAGACGAACTCTATAAAATAAAAAATCTATGAAAGGTAGCAAGGGCCGAAGTTTTGGGTCCGTTGTAAAGAAACAATAGCTCAGCAAAGAGCACTAGGATTTCGCCAGTTTTCCTTTCTTACCCTTCTAATTATAGTAACAGCATTGTACACAACATTGCGCAAATCTTTCAATGGACAATGGTGTTTGATATCAACTGATGGACATAATTTCCGACTGTACTATGCACAATGAAAAATCTAGAAAAATCTACTTTCTTAAGAAAGTGTCGCTGTTTTGTTGTTTTAAATATATCCAATATCTATTAACCTAATTCAGACAGCTGAAGTTATAAAACCCTATTCAAGTATACCATTTTATTTCAACGACCATTTAAAAAGATAACGTAATAAATATGAACAAATTGGAATATTTTAATAAACGAATCGACCCGAGAGATAAAACGTTTTATAGTAATATAATTAAAATTATGTACCACAATTTATTACCATACCACAAATTATGTACCACCCATAAAACATCATTACTTTCCAAAAAGTAAAAACAGCAATAATAAACCAATTTGTTTCGATACTCTTCTTCTTATTTTACAAATTTAATCTCGGTCTGATGGAGCACAAACACATCTCTCTCTCTCTCTCTCTCTCTCTCTCTCTCTCTCTCTCTCTCTCTCTCT
>CM077101.1:2328825-2366083 GCA_039619505.1 Cimex hemipterus | reverse complement strand
CCCCCCGTGGTTCTCGGATAAAATTAAACACCCCGACTCTCTTATTCTGCTCGTGTCGAGATTTTTCCCCCGTTAAATTTAATTTGTCGGACAGCATTTCGGTCAAAAGTGCAACAGGGTCGGCCCCTTTTTTCCGTCCCCGTCTGGCCCCTTTTTACAGTTCGATTTCATTCCAACCCCTCCCCCTTTCCCGTCGGGAATAACACATTTTTTTAATCAAGATTTGTGCAACACATTTTTAACGATATAGTGTTTTTAATACGACGACACGTGGAAAACGTGTCGGACCGAGGCACGCACTTGCCGTCTCTATACGTGCCACCACATAATTACGTGATGATCTTAGTGTGCCTGTGCCACTTGCACTCATAACAAATCCTCCCCGCCCGGTCTCTTTGCCCGACTTTCTTTTTCTACCGACTCTCCCTCTACAAAAAAGAAAAAATCCTTACAAATACAGTAAAACTTCCCTATAACGCGGACACTATTGGGGAATGAAATATTGTATAACTTTTAAACTGCAACATACTTTCCCTTGATTATTGATAAATGTATACATGCTTAACAAAGAAATAATTGATGTATGCATCACAGCATGTTGCCAAATATAAATTATTCTTCTTTATAATGACAACTGATTGGTTTTTTTTAATAGAATAAAAATAAATAAAATAAAATGAATCTGCTCACATACTAACTAAATCTACAGGCGAAACTTAACTAAAAGAGGAAACACATGCACTGGTATTAAACTAAAATAAAGGGGGAAAATTGACACATGAAATCTTACTGATATTTCCAAGCATGCCAGACATTCCAAACACGATATGAGTATCTAATCCACACAATATTTGAAAAAAAAAATTCTCTTTTCAACATATCCACACCAAAATATGGAATATTGGACCGGAAGTGAAACATGTCCTCAAGAGCACGCAAATTCAGAAATTGCACTTTCCTGAGTCTCCCTCTATCCACAATGCTGACTTAAAATGTAACACCTCACAGTGAATTTTAAAAACCTGTGGAGCTCTGTCTGGGTTAGATCTTTATGGTTACATTTCTGTAAATCAAAAAATGCCGTGTTAAATCAAATTCTGTGTAAATTTTAGTGTTCACTAGAGCGGGCAGTTCCTAAACAATTCTCCCAGTGGTGAGCATTGATTTTATTTAACAGAGCAAATAAATGCGTTCTCCAATAGGATGTTATCTAAAGTCAGGGAAACTTCAAGATTGTGTTTCCAGAGAAGTTATTTCCAGTGAGCAAACCATGAGATTTTAATGTTAATTAACTCAGTTCCTGGAATCCTAGTTCATTCATGTTCTTCCATTGATTTGACTACATATTCAAAATGGAGTCTTAACAAACATATATCTTTTGGAATTGTCCACTTTTGGGAGATTGAAAAAAATATTTAGTATTACAATGTGGTGGCCACTATGTGGATTACAAGATATTGTAACCTTTGAAATAGAAGATTTTTATCCTCTCCTGTACTGCCCTGCTAAGAAGCTTGAGTTTTGAAATTTTTCATATTTCATTTCTAATCATGAAAGCTTATTTATTGATTCATTCTTATATTATGTGGTGTTAATCAAAAATGGTTGTTACGTTAAGCCATGTTTCCATGGTATGTAGCTTGACGAGCATACTCAAACTTGTGATCTGTTACAATCCAACTTATTCAGACCAAAGCTACTCTCATGGCACAGAAAGGCTTGTGACTTAGAAAATTTCGCAGCCAATAGTCACTCATTGCGCACATTTTTTTATTTTATTTTAATGAAGTCCGTTTTTATTTAAAGAACAACACTAGTAGAGTGTTCTATTATGATTTATAGATGTTGAAAAATGAATTCAGTTCAGAATAAACTGGTACAACTGCAACAAACCACAACAGATAGAAAATCGAACCATACTGAGGCTTATCATTTGTCAAATCCCAGACCTTTGATGTTTGGTATATTTACCGACAAAACATGGGAAAGGCTGAGCCACCTCAAGCAATAACGAGTCTTTACAGTTTGAGGTATGACAAACTTCTAATCAAGTTTGCCAATCCCCAGACCTACACACTGTGGGAACAAGGCTTTAAATTTAACTTACTGGTATGAACGCTGGCTATCTATACCATAAGTACTCCCTAACTACCCACCCCAACCCTCGATAACCTTGATTAATGGTAAGACCTCTTTCAGATTTGTTGTCTGCAATAAGAGAGCAGCATAAATTGATGTACTTTAGTTAATTTAAAATAACAAAAGGTCATCTGTCTTGATCTATCTGAGTTGACTAGGCTCCTAAAACTTGGTTGTGAGGTTCTTCAATTGATCTCTACTCTTTGGATTAGAGGGAGGGATGGGATTTGTCCTCTTTGCAATTCACGGACAAACAGTCTGCTTCCTAGCTGAGTGTTGAATTTTAAGAGAGATTAATAATGGATTAACAAATTAGTCATTATTTTTTAGAAACTTATTTAAAAATAGTGTATTAATACAATGTAAACAAGATTGGCTCTTTAATACAAAATTGAACTAGAGAAAACATGCTTTTTGGAGATTTACTAACTACTTATAAATATGGAGAACTCTTAAAAATGACGTTTATTCCATATTTCTCACAACTAAGGATGAGCTCATAGAAAGGATTCAGGAATCCTGTGTGGAGAATAGAGAATCAGAGCGAACTCATGAGAGCAGTAAAATCTGTCAGAAATGATGTCAGGCTTGTACACTTCAAGAAGGTGGTCATTTTGGTGTTGGTGCAAAATTATTGCAGGTGATTATTTGGAGATTGTGAGATGCGGTCTGGTGTGATGTAGGTTTTAGAAAAACATTTTCTTTATTGTGCCAAACATTTCAATCTTTATTTAGATCATCTTCAGGGCCTGGGATTTATAAACATTGTTGACATTTTACAAATACATGTAGGATGTGGAAAAAAAAAACGAATTTGCTGGGAATGATGAATGGGAAAATGCTAGAAATTTATATTCAATCAAAGTATTCGCTTTGTTGCAACTAAACTAACTGGTCTCTAAACACCACACATTATTGCAGGTTTTGAAAATTGTTTTATTTTTGCAGTTGCTTGTCATGTAAACAAAGCTAAATCCTCAAAATCTACTTTATGGATTACAATAAATACTTTTAACTGTTATCTTTAAAAAAAAAATTTACTTTTATTGAATTCTATAAGAGTGTGAGGACCTGCGAAATTAAATATGCTCAAACTAGATTTTAGTTCAATTTATTTGTATGAATTTAAACTTGGTGCCTAATGAGAAGGAAGCATTAGTAAATGCAAAGTGGAGTGATGGCACTGGATGGATGACAAAACTTTTTTTTTGGCCTTACTTTTTCAATATTGGCTATAATTATACAGAAAACGTATTGAAGAAAATTCAAGTAAGACAACACTGGAAATTACGGAAGAGCATAGTGTTGACCACACAATCATTGTTCATTATTTGGA
Source organism: Cimex hemipterus (assembly GCA_039619505.1). Classification (NCBI taxonomy): domain Eukaryota; kingdom Metazoa; phylum Arthropoda; class Insecta; order Hemiptera; family Cimicidae; genus Cimex; species Cimex hemipterus. The sequence goes on along the minus strand of CM077101.1, from coordinate 2,362,608 downwards.
ATAAATTGGTAAAGTAAAGAAGCTCTACAAGTGGCTACTACGCAAATTAACCTACTACAACAAACTAACTAAATTGTTGCATAGAAATTTACACATCTCTTCTGTTCTGCCACCAATATGATCCATTTCTTAATCAAATCATCACGTGCAATGAGAAATAGATTCTGTATGATAACTGGAGGCATGCAGGTCAGTGGCTGGATAAGGATGAAGCGCAAAACACTTCCCAAAACCAAATTTGCACCCAAAAAAGTTTATGGTGACTGTTTGAGTGTACTGTATTGTACTGCCGGGTTTCTACTATAATTTCCTGAAACTAACACAGCAAAGAAATATTGCTAAGAATTAGACAAATCTGTGTTCAGCATTGGTAATAAACATAAGAGGCTAATTCTTCTTCATGATAACGCCATGCCATATGTTGTAATGCAGCAATTTCTCCTGCAGAAATTTCAGGACATAGGATTTGAAAACTTACTGCTCTCGCCATATTCACCTGACCTTTCATCTACAGTCTTCCACTTTTTTAGTCATTTTAATCATGTCTTGAGGTAGAAAATTTTTAGAGACAAAAAAATACTTTCCAAAACTTCATTGTGAGTCAAAATAAGGTTTTTTATATCAGCAGAATAAAAGCGCTTATTACATGTTATCAAAGATGTGTTGATTGTGATGTATATATAAATTTTCATTTTATACAAGTTAAAAAGTAGTTTTGATTGCCTTTTTGACTTGCATTATTTTTCTACCAGCCCAATATATTCATTTTTTTATATTTTTTAAATTAAAGATTCAACAACTTTTTTAAAAATCATTTGAAAACAATTAACCTGGAACCCTTCCAACAAAGGTGATTATTCAGTCTGTTTAGTTAAATGCAATAGAGTAACTTGACAAATTAAAACAAAATATATATATTTTGTTGTCCTTCCCATTATGGATTATTATTGGTATTACACTTTTTTTTATTAGCAGGTAGTACTATATTTCTTCAGTACTATAACATTTTGGCTAGGGTGCCAACATTGTAAATCTCTCTCCCTCTTTTTTTAATTTATTTTTTTTTTATTTTTTATTTTAATTTAATTTATTTAAAGCGAGTTATTTAAAGTTTGTTTTCTGTCTCTAGAAAAAGAAGAAGCAAGCTGTAAAAGAGCCTGAAGAAGAAGTGCAGTTGACCCGAGAAGAAATTCTTGCTGAAAAACTCAAGCGCCAGAAATTACAGGAAGAATCTGACCTTAACATAGCTAAAGAAGTTTTTGGTTTGTTTTACATCTTGTTTTTTTATTTATTTAACATAAGAACTAAAAACCAATTATTTATGTTATACGTCGTAACGTATTTAGTTTCAAAATTTTCTATTAAAAAAGTGCACATATATTATATCCTTAACACTCATCATCGGAAAATTGAAGTTCTCTATTATCAAATACTCAAATCAAACCCCACGACAATAAAATCAGAACTCTGAAGAAATGGTCCAAATTCCCACACAAAATATAGTCTTATGAAACGAAATCCACTGTTAATCCAGTTAGAACTGACCGTGTGAATTCTGAAGTGGAAACAGCAACAAAAAACGTTAAAGAATTCAATTTTGATATTAAGTATAAAAAAGGCTCTGAAAATGTGATTGTGGACACATTATGTCAAGAGTGGAAATAAATGCCAATGAAACCTCTGATTTTGACAATTTAAATGATAAAAGTGTTGAGAACTTGTTACAAGAAAATCTGAGCGATAACCAATGCCAAATTAGAACAGATAATTAATGAAATTATAGAAAATGAATCCATAACAGCAGCAGAAGAACCAAATGATCCGATTGATGATGACGCTACCATTCTTTCAAATGCTGCTACAATACTGTGGTCACAATGGCTATAATAGAGGGACCAATTAATCAATCATTAATCAAAAAATAACATAAGTATATTGACCCACCAAACCAAAAATATACAAATTACGTAAAAACACAAAAGCACAAATCCTAGTACAATGATGAGTACACTCGATAATACATTTTTAAACTGTAAACTTTGAATTGTTGTTACCGTTTAAAAGGTTTCAATTAATCCCTGTAACTATTCTTAGATACGAAGAACTTGTCCTATCTAGATAAGTCGTATGTTGATATTTAAATAATTGAGTTGAACTCTGTTATCATTTATCTGGTTATTTTTAATTTCAGGTGTATTACCAAGTGGTATAGAATCGAAAGAAGATTATGATAAATTGAAGGAAAAAGTCTTACAATTAGTATCTGAGGGTGTTAAAAATTTGAATTTTGTCAACTTTACAGAAGAAATAATACATAGTTTATGTTTACATTGTAAGTTCCTAAATATGTAACAATAATTTATTTCAGTTTTGTGAGTTTGATCCAATTTTAACCTCTCTATTTCTTTATAGTATCTTCAGCAGATTTGAAAAAAGTTCATACGTGGATAGGAAACTTGCACATAGAAAAAACAAAAATAGAAAAAGGTGAAAAATCAAAAAAGTCGAAAGGCAAAGGGAAAGCAAAATTGAAGTTAGAAGGGGATAACGTAAGTAATCATTTTAAGATAATTAAACCATAAACACTAAAAGTGTATTTCTTGATGTTGTTTTAAAGTTGACAAACTTGTTGTTCACTTACTGATTTATATAAGTTCAATTCACACAGATTTACATAAATGCATATGTGTATAGAGTTGAGTCTATCACTCGTTGAAGTCCAATGGCAATTCCAGCTTTTGTAATTTATAAGAAATTACTGACAGGCCTTAAGAATCATCCACACGAAGTGTTGACAGTCGTGCGTCACACCTTGGTTTTATTTATTTAGAAATCGTGAGATGCCATCTGGTGTGATGTAGGTTTCAGAAAAACATTTCTTCATTGTGCCAACATTTCGATCTTTATTGAGATCAGCTTCAGAGCCTTAGATTTACAAACAGTTTACATATAACAATTAAATTTTGGATGTGGAAAAGTGAATTTATATGATATATATATATATATATATATATATATATATCAAATCAAAGTATTTCTACTCACTCAAAGTGTTTGTTTGGTATGTAATTGTGCCTTCCTTGCACGTCATGTTGAGAGTGCCAGTGAGATTTTGCTAAAGGGATGGGGAAGGAAGTCTGTATAGAAAAGACATTTTTGTATAAGGTGTCGGCTTCTTTGTGGTGAAAAGCACCGACAAATTGAAAAAATGTGTTGGTATTGGTTCAACCAGATTATCTTTTCAGGATTATATAGAAAAGGATGAATAGGAAAAGGAAAGCTGGGGGGGGGGGTGTAATGTGAAAAAATATTTGATGTGTGGAATGTAATGTCATGATATAGGTGTTATCTGTATTGCATTTGATTAATGATATTGGCATAGTAGCAACTGAGTTTACATGTTCTGTAATTGCTGCTGTGTTTATCTCTGTTGATATAAACCATTTCTAAGATATTATTTTATGTTTATTTTGTTCTGTGTGTAATACTTTTGTATTTTTGAAGTCGAAATTGTGTTGGTTTCAAAATGGTGGGTAGCGAGTGCTGTACGATTTTGCTTGGGTTTTTGGCAATCATAGATATGTTGCTTTACTCTCTTGACCCCCCCAGATATTGGGGTGTAAGACCGATGTAAGTTGCCGGACAGTTTAAACAGTTGATCTTGTAGAATACATCAGATTTATTTGGTATTGGTGTGGGATCTTTAATTTTGGAGAAAAGTGTTTGAATTGTTTTATAATTGTTGAAAGCTATTTTAAAGTTATCAGACGAGAGAAATGTGTTCAATTGATGTGATAGGCCTTGGATAAATGGCATGGAAATGTATGCTGGTTTGTATTCGATAGACAATGTAGTATTATTAGTAATAGTGGATGGTGTTAGTGTTGAGTTGTAGTTGTTTATTATTCTGTTAATTATGTGTTTAGAGTAGACATTGTTATGGAGGATCTGTTTCTACCAATCTGTGATTAATATGCCTGCCATCTGGTTGTTTTATTATGAGTGTGTCTAAAAATGGCATTTTTTGTTGTTTTCGATTTTGTGTATAAATTGTAGGCGTGGGTGAAAGCTATTAAATGTATCTAATGTAGTTTGAATTTGATCTGTGGGGACAGCTGCCAATATATCATCTATGTTACGCAGGGCGGGCGACCAGGACCCGAGGGTTTAAAAGCCTGGGTAGGCCAGGCCCCATCTATAAAAGGTCCGGGACCTGGTCGGCTCACGAGTCCTGCATAAACCTTTTGGACCTATTTACAATCCCCATGATTGTGTCTTGCACTATACATTCATATCATAAATACTTCCTTCTTAACACACTCTAGGAGATACAAAACAATACATGTATCAGTATTACATACAGTCGACTGTTACATCAAAATTTGATAATAACTCGGCGTTCTCAGGAGGCCACTTGGGTAAATAAAAAAAATTCTCTGAAGTTTGATACTAAGTAATACAAAATATTTTTTCGCAACAGGGACTGGATATTCTATAAACTGAAATGGAGCCACATCCTCTCTTTATTATTCGAACTTTTTTTTGTGTGTAATATCCTCCTAAATTTCCTAAATGGTTTACTTAGAGCCTAAAATTTTTTCAAATTTTCTCTAGTTTGTTATGCTAGGCAGTCAGTGTTTTTCTTTCTCAGCACTGGTCACTTTGGAAAATCATTGGTGCTCAGATCACATAGAAAGAAAAGCTGCCTCATGAATTTTTTAATAATACTGCAAGCGGCGGAGACACTGATTCAAACAATCTTGCTTTTCTCCAAGCGATAAGATTTATTACTTTTACTTTATCTACTTTTTTTTGTGTAGAGGAATGCAACGTTCGTGAATTTAGTAAACCAGATGGTAGATTCTCAAACATTTATTTGAACAAATACCTCTTTTTAAATGTACATGCCACAACAAAATCTTTATTAATCTAGTAAGTCAGCCACAACTCAAAAGATGCCCACCTCGAACAGTGTCAACATCATCCTTCGTGCCTCCTCGATAACTTGGTTGTCGACTAGATCTGATGTGTCACAACAGTTGGTCCATACTGGCAAAATCCCCTTGGTGAGTTCCAGATGGAGTGTGGCTGTTTGTCGTCCTGTTTGATTCCTGGAGGCAAATGTTCACTGATCTGAGCCCTTGGACCAGAATGTCTTTTTATTTCAAAATCATCCCTTTTGAAATTGGGGGGGGGGGTTGAGATGGGAAGTGGATCGAAGTCACGATAGCTCAAGTGGTAGAGTAACATGGTGTATATAGCCGAGGGTTGTGGATTCAATTCCCGCTCATGACCTTTTTTCCTCAACTAAAAATCTTAATTAATTTAAAAATATTAATTGGTCAAGTGGACTATGAAAACTAGTGAATTTAAACAATATTTATAAATCCCAGGCCCTGAAGATGAAGATCAAGAAAGATAAAAACGTGGCACGATAAAGAAAATTATTTCTAAACTCACGTCACGCCAGACTGCATCTCATGATCTACAAATAATCATTATCTAATGCTCACTAATCACCACACATTTTGTAACTTACTTCAGAAAAAACTGGTAAGGTAGGAAGGCAGGAGTTAATTTTTTTTCAACAAATCGTAAAAAACATTTCAAAAGGGCAAGTTGAAAAATGGTCTTCACAGTAACATTGACAAAGTGATACTAAAGGCATGTGACACTGATCTGATTCCAAAAGTACTCCTAACACCTAACAACAAGCTTCAAAAAGCAGAGGTTTTCTAGAAGAGGTGTATCGTTCTGGAACAAATATATATAATTCCTACTCACAGTAAGTTGTTTTTCAACGGTCAGGATTTCGAGCCTTTTACCTCATCAGATTGAAGGACTTCCACTACCATGTCTATCAAAATGCATTCCCAAAGTGAATCTGCTGACACCTCCGCCAATGCGACGTACCAATTAACTTTGTTAATGGTGCTCAATTTGAACTAGCGAAATGAGGCAATTATAACACAAATAAATATTATATTAGTAAATACTTAATATTATTAAATTACTATAAAAATAACAATTAAAATTAGTTTAATTATTTGTATGTTTGATATTATTTATGTACATATTTAAACTGGGAGGTAGATCAAAATCTGTTATATTATTAATGCATTTATTACCATGTTCAATTTTACATTTTTTAATTTCAAATTTCTCAAACCAGTCTAGTCTTTCCCTTTGTTGAAACTACATAACACTCTTGTATTCAAATTTGAATCGAAATTATGGTTTGTTTCTTTTAGATGGTCCTTAAATTCCGAAATTTTGCTCGATTTTGGCAAGTGTTCTTTTACTCTTGTTTTTATTTACCTACTACCAATATATAGGACACATATTTAATATTACAATCATTGCAATTGAGTTAGTAAACCCCGCTTTTGGACGTTTCGTCTGTCTTTAGGTTTTGAGAGGATGTTTTTAAGTGAACGTGTACTTCTAAAAGCTATTCTAAAACCTGCTTGTTTAAAAATTTTACTAACTTTTTCTTATAATTCACTAATGTATGGCAAACAACGGAAACCTAACGATTCATTTGTGGCGGGGTGGCCGAGTCCTATTGGTCCTGTACCTTCAACCTGGTGATGAGCCAATAGGCTCAAAATCCGGATCGTTGAAAAAAACTTACTGTGAGTAGGAACTCTCTTTTTAAAAAGGATTGAACCCCACATTCACTCCATCATTGGTCATTTTTACAAAAACAAACATTTATACGTCTATGAAATAGAAAAAGGAAAAGGGGAGGATAAGTCAGAAAACGTTTTCAACTCATTTCACATATAGTACGTTTAAAATCTGATGTAATGACATTTGAATATATATAATAAAAACGACCTAGCCTTCTATGAGATGTAAGAGAATAAAGATAATATTTTTGTTACTATTTTCTCGAGATATAAGAGGAAAAGAGATGGGTAATTCAAGAATTTTTTTTACTCCTTTCCGATCTAGTTCGGGTCAAAACGGACGTATAAACGTTTGAAGGTAGAATATCGACAGAGTTTTCAAGATAAAAGAGGAAACGAGATGGGTAATTCAGGAGTTTACTTCTAGTTTGATTAGGAAAAGCGGGTGGATAACTTTTTTCTTCTCAAAATTGCATATCCTTAAATCGAAAATTCTAGTTCAATAAAAAAAATGTTAAGTCACTTTTTAACATCAAAATTGGTGCACCCCTTACTTTATTATGATTTAATAATTAAGTTTGATCAATTCATAAATATTAATTACCATCTTTTAATTAATTAAATTAAATATCACTGGGCATTTGAAAATGATAGAAAAACCTAATATGTGGTTTGAAAGACAGAAAAAAAAGGAAAAGTTGCAGTGGGTGACCTGAGCTGTTTGTCCGCTTTTTCTCCTTTGTATAAATCGTAGGATGCTTAATATCATAGAAAGTAGGACTTGCCAGATCAGAGCTACTAAGTGACAATATATAATACAAAACAGAAGTGGCAACGTTGCTGAGCTAAGAAGTCGATAATCTACCAAGTGTTGTGAAATTGAATGTGAAGTATTCATGAGTGGTAACTCAAGCTGATCAAAATAAACCCCAAAAAAATTTTTTTTTAAAGATTATTTATAGAATTATATACATGAGTGCAATGAAATACGTACTAAGTGTTGTAAGAAATGGATGAGCCATTAAGTGTAATAAGACACACATATATCTTGTTCTAGAAAGACAGCCATAATGAACTTATTAATCATATGGGTTTGTGTTAATGTTTTTCATTTTGGTCAAACCTTGAAAGAAACAATAATCCAGTACAGTGAGTGATTTATTCTTTCGTTATTACATTTGTTTTCAGGATTATGGCGAATACTCAGCATTCTCAGCAGACTTTGAAGATTTTATATAACTAAAAACTGGTGTAGTGTTATTTAATTATCGCAGGCATGCATCGTGGATTGTTAATGTTAATTGTATTTCTTCAATAAGATAATTTTATAAAAATCCTCTTAATATTTTTTCTTATTTTCAGTATCAAAGAAGTTGCTCATAATTGGCAAGTTTATAAAACATGTACATTAGAGTGTAAATATTTAAAATAAAGTGTATATAATTACTACAGGAATTATAATGTAATGTTGTATACATATGCCGATTATTGGCTTGATGATATAATTCAACTTTTATTTCTTATCGGCACAATGTTGAATTCTGTAATAATATCGTTATTAGTTAATAGAATACGATTTTTATATTTATGTATAACCAGGAAATTTGAAATATCTTTAAATAGTTACATATTACTTTTCTGTTCTATATTTCACAACAAAATTTTAATTTAAGTGGTGATAAATAATAAATAATGTGTGGCTTTGTTGAATTGCCCACTTTTCATGAATGGTATAGCTAAAGCTATCCTGTGTTAAAAATGTATATAAAGCGATTAACAAACACTAAGAGACAAATAATATATGTTTCATACCATTAGAGTAAAGGCGATCTGTTAGTTTTAAAAATCATTTTTGAATCACTTATAAATTTCCGATATGATATAAACATATTGACGATTCAGTTTGTGGAATTTGTGAACAAATTGTATTTGAGTATAGATTGAATTAGAGAAATAATTTATTATACATTTACATGTTAAAAAGGAAAGTGGATTTTACTATATATTAGTTAAAATTGCCTTAAAAAATTAAGTACTAATTTAGGGATATATAAAAAATTGATCAGTGACACCAATAATTGTAATAACTCGTGAATACGTTTATCTTTTAAACAATGTAACTACTTTGCAGTTTAAAGAAAGATTCATCTGCTTGTTAACATCAACTTGAGAATGCAGAGTTCTAGAATGTTTCATTTACTATCAAAAAAATATTTTGATCAGAATTTCACAGTCATTCCGTACTATGTTAACACTGAGGTTTTGATGTTATTCATTATTCGTTTGAAAATCGGATAATGCCTTATTGTAGTAATATCAATTTGTTAAAAGGAAAACATGCATGTCAGGTTATGTACTGGTTTGTAGCATGTACCTTTCATCAACACACAATTATGCCTTATCTCTGTTAATTGATATCGCTGACTTCTTTATCAGTTTCAAATAAATGATAGGATATTGTGCCTTGAATGTAGATTTTGAAGATGATAAAAAAATTTCATAATGGTGTAAATTATTCTTATTTATTTTTGCAATTCATTCATAATTGTAAAATTTAGAATGAAATTCGGTATTTCTATATTCAATAATAATTTTTAATCAATATAATTTATAATATAATCATGTGATGTTATCAATTATTTTGTTCAATTGAAAATCATTGAAAAGGATTCAATTAAAAACATTTAATTTTAATTTTAAAATTGCGGGCTGTCTAGACTTATATCTTATTTATCAAATATGCAATGGAATTTTGACATCTCTGTGATTCGATTTAATGTCAGTTCTAACAGATTTTTGTTTAATCAGTATACTTAGCTCAAAATTTGTTGTTTGTAAGATAAGTTAACGAACAGAAGTTATGCTTGAAAAGAATCCTGCTTATGTCAAAAATTCCTTAGTCTTGAAATGTGAAATATCATTAATCAAAGCATTTCATTTAATTTTTTTTTATAACTAGAAGTGAAAATTAATTTATTTAACTTTTAATTGTGTTATCGATTATCGTTAAGAAATTAAGTTCATAGGGTCTTTTTTGTTGTAACAAAATGTTTTACTGTATATTAAGTTTACATAAGATGGAGTAAGGTATAATTATAAATAAAATAAAATGATATTTTTAATACAGTGGTAAATGATCAATATTCATATTTCCTCTTCTGATATTAAAGAGAATAATTCTGTAAAAATATATGCAGCAATAATTGACTGAAATCAAACCTTGAGATAAACATCTTTTATACAACAAAATGCTTGGCTTTTTTAACAGTAAATCATTCATTAAACTGTCTTAAAATACAGGTTTTTAAATTGATTTGTGAATTTGACTGGTTTTATTCAACAATATTATATTGTTTTAGTTTATCATTGTTTTAAATAAATTTGATTTAAGCAAAATTAAATCTGAATTATTTGTTTATTATTATAATTGTTTTACAAATAAAACAATTTAATAAAGATACATTTAAAAACAAAATTATGTTTTCTGTATCATCTGATTAATTCCACAAAAAAATTTAAATATAAAAAGTCAAAACATGAGAAACTAACTACACCTGAGAACAGAGTTAATTTTGTCGAGTCCCTATGGAAGGTAAGTTGTGGCAAATGGAAGTTTTTTTTTGTTTTTTTTTTCAATAAGTGGTTGACTTGTTTTGCCCTCACAGAGTCAAAAATTAGGATATTGATATCAAAAGTAGATAGCCTATCAGACATTCGTATTCACTTGAAGGTCGGCTGGTTGGCTTTGTCAAAACTGAAAATGACTACTACCCATTCTTGATCTTGCAGCATTGTATCTCGAGCTATTGGGAATTACTGCTTGAAGGAAATTGCCCATCTTTGAAAGAGTTAGCATATTTCACCACGCACCAACTCTTCTCAACAGATTCAATCAAAAGTGGATGTTTCTTTCAAAGGTGTAAACATTCGTTAGCATCATAAAATTGTGTTGCTCCTCGCACTATCATATCAGAGAGGGTTAGGACTGTACTGGTCACTGGCATCTGGGAAAATGTCTACATAACATGTGTATCTAAAGTATTGACCCGTGTGTCAATTTTATGCAATGAGGAGAAAGAAATAGCCACCCATGCAAACTGCTTAATAGACATAACTTTGGATGTAAAAAGAAAAGAAAAAAAACTGAATAGTACAATAAGCCAGAACTAATTTATGAACACCAGTGCTTGGTGAACATAAAACCCCTTCCGAGTCACCAATCATCAATCATGATGTCTTGTGTCTTTTTGAGTGAGTGAGTGTGACCAGACCTGTCAAAGTGTTGAGAGGTGAAGGGATATTGTATGGTACTGGATATTCTTATGACACACGATGGGGTTCTGCCGGTTTTTCACTGGGACATTGTGTGGAGGATCCTCAATGTACAATCTGGGTTTTTGGCCATGGGTCAGGACCCCTGGCTCTTCAGAGGGAAGCAGGGAGTATGAAAATTTGAATGTTTGTATGTACCTGAGGTAATGAAAGGTTAGCAAGTTAAGAAAACAAGTGAAAAAATATGTTTCAATGAAAAAACCCGCACAATTTTCCGTTTTATGATAGAGAACCAGCGATGACCATTACAGGTTTGTCGGCTTACAAATAATATATAGTACTATAGATGATTATCTGAGTTATATTGAACATTGATCTGCATCTTGATTATGCGTGATCATCAGGTGTATGTGATGGATACTTTTTATATTGGCATGACTGACAATAGTAGAGTGGGATGATCTGGGAAAAAGCTATGAATATTACTGTCCAATGCTGAAAGAAGTTTTACCTGTTTTAAATTACCGAAGGACAAGGCATTTAGGAGAAGAAAAACTGAAGAACTACCTTTTGTTTATTCTCAATATTCAATATTTAGTCATATCATATCTGATTAATGTTTACACGATCATAATTTGATTCTAATTCATATAAATAATTGTTCATGATGCCACATTGGTCACAAAAATTGATTGTCTCAGTTATTGATAATGGCATTAATATAAATAAAGATAACAGATGAGCAATGTTGTAACACAAAACAAATAAATTAGCATTCACCAAAAGAGAAGCGTAATTTTAATGTGGTCACAATAATCTGGGACTTCAGTTTTTGTTTTTAATAATGTGATGCTAGCATTTAAAAAAAATAGTAATACGCATAAGTTACAAAGTCATGTAGTGCAAAATAGATTACATTAAATCAAACAATATCCATTGAATAAATAAGCATTACTAGAAAATAAAAATCAATGATGAAATGTAGGAACTATTTGAAATTATTTAATAAAGAAGAAACTTTGCATCTCATTACAATTAATAATTTGCATATCGTTATTTAAAATGGTTATGTACAAGAAAGGATGACTGAAAATTCTGGAACGAAATGAACATAAGATCTCTCCCCTCTCTCTCACCTCTCTCCTCTCTCCGTCTCAGTCTCTATATTTCCTACTTACATATTTCTCTTACTATTTTTACATTATACACATTACTTTATACACATAATGTCTTGATTTATTGTCTCACTCATTTTATAAGAACGTATTTTGTTCTTTAATTACAAAATCTTTTTGATTGTCACTTGTGCATGAATTGATTTTTTACAATGAACCGAAAATCCTTTTTCCATTCGTAATTAATAGACTAACAACAACAACACACAGTATGAAGACAACGATGCTCAAAAACGAAATGACGACCAGACAGATGCACCGCTGTTGTTTTCTAATTTTCAACCGTTTTATTAACTTGTCCGCCTGATCTTGATCAAGTGTAAAATCTCCCCTCGGCCGACCTGGAAACTCCTGAAAACAACAATAATAAAATTATCCATTCGTTGTTATGCTCCTTTTCATTGGTTCGATTTTTCATTTGTAGGTCTTATAATGTGTGCAATCGTGAAAATATGAATCTTGCAGCCTAACTTAACGTGAACAAGTTGGGCAAGTCCGAAGCCATTTCTTCAAAATTTGAGCCAACAGTTAAATCACAGCATAGGTTTTTTTTTTCATCATAATGTTGGAAATTCAATAGTTACAGTCAATTGTTTTAATGTTCTGTCTGAACAGATTAATCCACCGTAAATTCAGCTATTCAGGTCTTCGGAGTTTAGGATGGTCGTTTACAATCATTTTGTTCCACTTGCTCACTTGTTTTTCTCAGACAGGAGCTTTTCACCACCACAAACAAAATTATTTATTTCCCATCCAATTCATGGGATTTACGCTTTGTCCGACACTATCTATCTAAATTCTTTTGTTGGGTCGTACAAGATCATTCTTTTCTATTAGATGCGTTTCAGCTTTTCGAAATTTTCAACAAAAACAGGGAGGATAGAGGACCAAACCTATTGGAAAAGGCCAAACTTAGGATTGTTATACCAGACAATGCCCTCTCAACTACCTCATAAAGGAGATGGGCAAAGCAGAGCCAGAATATTACCGGGCTAAATTACAAATTTGTCATAATCGTTTCTCAGGCTTTCCAGGACTATAAATATGCGAGGTGTATTTATTAGCAAGACTCGGTGGAATTATGCACAAGCGGTGGACCCGTTTGATATTCGGTGGTCGAACCAGTTCACAGGGGCCGACTGGGTTACCTCTATTCTAAATACCAATGGGACATTTTTACATATAAAATGCAACTGGAGGAAAACAAAAAGAAACGATCATCTTGTCCGATTTAGATTCTACAATAAATACTCTTATTTATAGGATTTTGTGAAAATCTCGTTCGTAAATGGGCTTGTAATAATAACTAGCGGTCACGAATTGGAGTGTGGAAGACCAAGTTTACATTCATCATTTAGTTAATAAATTAGACACGGTCGAAAACACGGAAGTAAAGATAATAAATAATTGGAGCGAGACTGACGCCGATAATCATAACTATTTCTGACTAGATTTTACCGATTCATTTATTTTAGTTTTTTAATTAATTAAAGAAAATGGAATTTGAGAAAAAAAAATAGTTGTATTAATATTTTTTTCTTCTTCAAATTAATGTTTACATCATTCGAGAGTCTATTGGAAAAGTCAGCTTATGAGGCAGGTCCGATTATCCATCCGTTTTAAGGGGGTTTATTAATACTTTTAAAATACTTTTACAAATCCTTTCCTCCACTACTATCTAAATAGAGTGGAAACTGTGTAAGTTATAGCAATTCCTTGGAAAATGCACTTTTTACTGAAATCTAGACACTTTCCTCGGCGCCTCTTCGCGCATCTCTTTTGGCGTGAGAATTGGCTCACCGAAGTGGTTGTACCGTATCCGGACTGTCGATGCCGTCGATGCTTCGACCTGACCAGAAATACACATAATCAAACATGGCAACTGTGATTATTAATAGATAATATGTCTAACTTGTTGTACATACGTTACAGAACCTCTTCTTGTGTTTCTGTTTGATCATAACAAAATGACTAATTTTACATTCTTTTGTTAATCCCGCAGATTCTTTCTGATAAACCGAGCTCAGTCTTCTATTCACACCTCGGCGTGCTTTCTCGTCTCGACCTACCTATGTCAATACTCTATTTCATTCATGTATCTTAATTTTGTTTCCTGTTAGTGAAGCCCCTGGTGTTCGTACTCCATTTAAACTCATTTTTATTTCATAATATATTATGGTATCTCATTCACTTCATTATGATAATTATTCTTAACGTTTCACCTCCTTCTGTCATTACACCTAATTTTTTGCCTTCCCAGCTGTAGTTATTTTATTGGAAATCGCAGGTGGAACGCAGAAAAAAGCGCCTCATGTCGGAAGTAATAAATATTTATCTCCGCTAAGATAAGAATTTAGGGGAAACGGTAATATGGTCGTTTCTGATCAATTTAGCCGCTTATTTTTGCTGGTTTAGTAGAAGTTTGCGCGAAGGCGAAACGCGTCTGATAGACAAAAATGATCTTGAACGACTAACCAACAGAATTTGCTGCGTGAGTCAACGAGGACATGCCATTACGTGGATGTGAAATAAATAATTTTGTTTTAGGTGGTTAAAGCTCCTGTCATAGAAAAACGAGAGACACTACGCGGCGCAAAATGATAGGAAACGACGAAGCTAGGTCCGTCGCCGTAGAGGTATCCGAAAGGAATTTCACAATATTTTATTGTTATAGCTGAATTTATTGTGGAACAAAAAGAATTGATCCTTTTCCTCTTCTTGCGTTTCATACCGATCTTTATTCTACTGCTGAAGACCACTCCATCCATTACGCCCTATCTGAAGAAACTCCCATCAAATAACGATGGCCACGAGACCTCCTCCCTATTAATACGATAACAAATTGAGGGGCTGGCAGAGTTGGTTGGTTTGTTTGTGAACAATCACACTCCTCCATTCATGAATAGGATGATGATGATGATGTAGAAAGGCGACTAGGAAGTGAGGGTTTATTTTCTTAAAACCCATGCACCCGCAACTGGCGGCGGGAATTTTTCAAAGGTAAAAATAATTTCCTCTTTATCCCTCGACGCCTTTCATTCCCTAAGAAATCAGAAATGTTGAAGATTGATTCAAACAGGTTTCTATTTTTGTTGTGGTCACTACTGTTTGCATTGTGAATTTTTTCAAAATTTTAGAAAAAGCAAATTTGCTAACATGTTATTTTATGGGAGTTCAGTTTTTCCTCGGGAAATAAATAAAATCGCACCTACGGTTCAGCGAGTGAATAGCACAATTTCGTCGGGACATTAATAAATTTATTAATATTATTATAATAACCGCTTATACCATTTATAATTGAAACGTCCCAACAGTTTCATTGACATGTGAGCAACGGTTTATAGATTTCTTGCTATCTGTTCAAAAACATCTATAAAGAAAAAGAAAGATTGGGAAATGTAAGTGGGTTAAGTGCAACCGGAAAAGTAAGGAACACACGACAACTTTCAAAGAAAGTAGAAGCTTTCAGCAAATAAGCTTTAGAGAATGTGATGTAGACATTTCAAAAACCCAGGAGCGTCTGAAGAAAGAAATGAGGACGAAAGGAAAACAATTGGGACGGGGCTATCCAAAGGGCAGCCCTGCTAACTCCCTCAACCATACAAGAACTTACGGCTATAACATAGCTGTTTTTCTTCCGGTTGTCTTACATTTATTTATAAAACCCTTTTTTAAATAGTTTTGTTTAATATTTTCTTATGTTGGTTTTGCAAGTCAAAAAGTGGGCGCCATTCAAGCGTTAATTCAAAATCAACCATAAATTTAAACAATTTAATGCCTCATTATTTACTTCCGTCACCCTCAATACCAAGTTTTTTTCATACAGTTTTTAAATAATTAATACAAAACAAAAACTAATATCAGCAAGAAAATCAAAAATCAAAGAAATTAATCCTATCACTCCATGTTCCAACTCTTCTAAAGTTTACCACACGAATATGGCTCCTCAAGACAATCGGATCTGGCATCTGCCATAATTTGATTGTTACTTGTTTGAAAAAGCAGTCTTGCTCTTTACTGTACAAAAATAGATAGAAATTCCCATTGAAGTCAAATACGCTAGGCAGCAAATTGACGGGTAAGTACAAGACTTAACTCTTTATGGCCTAATGTTGTTTTCAAGCAAGCTGAACTTTAGCACTTTTGATAAATGATTAGCGGGAAATTCTGAGTTATTGGCGCCTAATAAATATATATATGCCCCCAGTATAAGGGCAAAAAGCCGGAAAAGCACTGCGCTCGTGGGATTTCCTGCTTACCTTATTGCTAAAGTTCGTCTTGCTCTAAAATAACTTTGGGCAAGAAAGAGTTATGAGACAACAACTGAACAAAAGACTTGCACGACTATGAATACTTCTAGGGCCGAAATCCGTGTTAGCCGTCAGCACCAAACTACCCTTATACAGGACTTTACTGAGAGCAGAGTGGCATTGTGGTGTTCTGCCAAGTCATTCAAAATCCAGCGCATCCAATCCTTCCAATCAAAAGTGCTCAGACTAATCACCAAAGCTCCTTACTACGCCACTAACCTTTCCTTCTGTAACGAACTCATCTCTTCCCGATTGTAAAAGTTTCATACCAACCTCTCAATATATTCTAACCTTACGCCTCGAGCCATTTCTATACATTCCCACCCCGAGAACCCGCCACGTCGCTCTATTCGACGATGTCCGCGGCGAGACTTCCTTGCTCCTTAATCCCTCACGCTGAGTGTTTTTGGTTTCTCACGTCATGGGTGCAGTGCTAGCATTAGTCATTAGTAGATACTGTGACCGATTGAAAAAAAAAAATGTTGTGATCACATTTGTATTTGTATTAAAGTACAAATATATATATATATATATATATATATATATATATATATATATATATATAGGAAACAAGTACAATAATTGATTGATAAAACATAAAAATTGTTGATTATCAACTCGCGCATTGTGAGTGGCATTCTTGTCCAATTCTTTCGAAATTTATGTTTGCGACGTCTAATTTCACAAGTGTTCAATTCTACATGAGGACGTACGAAATGAGCCTTCGTTGAACGGAACTCTGAACGCTTTGGTGATGGTTGGCTAAGAACGGTCGGAGGAAAGTTAACCGGTTACTTCACAAAAGACCTTGTGTTGTTGTTCTTATCAACTGACCTAAATGAGCACGAACAATCCTACTTGCTCACAATTTAAACCGGTGAACAAAAAGCGCAATTAATAATTGCAAAAATGTTCACCTTGGCACAACGATTTATTTCTTCAGTATTTTATTTTTTAGATGAAGACGTATCTGTGGTTGATAAAGTCAGAGCTATTAAATAATCAACAATCTATTCTCGCCAGGATATGTTTTGTTAATATTTTCTCTTACTGTTGTTTTTGATTGGTGTTGATTCTCTGATAGAGGAGTAAATTTAATTCGTTCTTCAGCTAGTCGGCGTCGATTTCAACTTGCCCCACATCCGAAAACTGATTATGTGAAAATAGATGAAAACCTGAATTTATTCAACGGAAAATTATCTTTTATGAAAAGCAAAAGATTTATCCATTAAAACAACATTAATTGGTAAGATTTTAATTGCGTGTGGAATACCAATTGCGACGTCTTATAATCAAAGCTTATTATAATTAATTTTCTAATTTTATTGAAATTAAAGTGAAAGAAGAAGATTTTGTGATTCTATTAACGTTCATAGGCGGTTCGAAGCGTGACTTGATTTTTTTCCCAACGTAGTATTTCTAGTGCATCAAACGTTAAATCCACATCTATTATTCACTTTTCTTAGAAGAATCAGGGATGGTTAGGGATGGTTTCGGAACTCAGAAACACAAAAGTAAAAAATAAATCCAAACATTCTTGCATGAATTTTCGTACTGAATGGTGAAAATTTCTCCGCACGATTATTTACTGCGAGATGTTGAACATTCGTAAACAAAAGTCATCGATGGCCAAAATGTAATGCAAACAAAGCGAGAATGATCGGGCCAACTAGTAACGAAGATCTAGGAAGAAACTGTTACCAAACAATAAACCAGTCGGGGGAAAATTTTGTAGGGCATACTTCTCTATGCCTACTTTGCCAATTAACTTAAATTACGGTGGAAATTTTGTATACCGTAAATATATTTTAAAATATTTAAGTCCTATAAATGTTTAAAAAACATGGGATGAAATAGAAAGCAAATAAAAAGTTTCGTTACAAAACATCTTGATAGTTTGATTCATAATGGATTTGCAATTGCCTATTGCCACTACCCGCTTTTAAGCCATTTGGTTGTCCCATCAATAATTAAATTTGTGCTATTGGCATAAAACCGGACAGAATCGTTGATTACTGAAATACTGACCGAAGTTGATCCATTTTCAATGGGAGGACGTGGGATCATCTTTTTCAATTCAAAACTGTTTGTGTTGATACTAAATGGAAAATATACGTATCCGAGCGTTCTTTCCAATGTACACTAGGGGGCCTTAGAAAACAAAAAATACGGTCTCCCTCCAGAATATAAGAAATGTTTTAGAATTGTAGATCCGACCGGATTGTACAATCAATCTGCATTTTCAGATGGAGACATGACCACAAACATGACATGACCACAACAGCAGATACTGACACCTCGATGATCCCACAAGGGAGCATTCTAGGCCCTACATGCATATAGACCTTCGTAAGCCTAATTATTTAACGAGTAATTTGGGTGCATTTCTTTGATCAGTTTCAATTTCTACCATTCTTCGATGGGCTAAAGATGCTCCTGTATTACATTTCTAGCGTTATACGCGTAGCTTAGCTGTATATAAATTCTGACCTGCCTAGACAACCCAACACTATCTTCCTATGTGGTGTATAACCAATGAACCCAAATTACGTTCACGTTACATAAATAGCCTTGCGTTTACATCAATTAACAACTGATATGCGGAGATTCATAGGGAGGAACACAACATTTTTTACATGCTGCAGTTTTTCCTTGGGTTTCCACATCTAAATCTAGCTTGGGCCAACACACGTATGTCCTTGAAAGCCCTTTCACTTTGCATATATATTACCATATTTGATGAGTGCAGCTCCTCTACTACAGTGGACTATAATGATGTGGGTATAACTACCCGGTATCTCCATAGCAAAATTTTTTCGGCATGAAGTTCTTCCCTTTCCTGCGCCGGGAAAATGGTATGGGTTCTTCATCTGGTTTGTCAGGCCACCCAATTAACAGATATGTATTAATTCACTTTGGTTAATAATCAATCTATTTTTTTTGCAGAAAGGATGTCTCAAGTTCAAGGGAAGGTTGCCTTCAAAAACATAGTACCGTGATTAGTCGATATCCTCAAGGTCCTCTGTCTGTACTAGAAGTGATGCTCGTGACAGCCAATCGTCTCCAGTACTGTATCTTAATCTTCTGATATTTCGCAGGAGCTGTAGGAATGCCATATGGTATGCGAGTGTATCTGAAAAGACTTTTTGAGTTGTTATCACCAAATAATGTTTCTTGAGCTGTCTTCTATTTCACACTGTTGATATGCATTAGACAGTTCCATTTTGGCACTCGATTCTCACCAAATCACTGGAACAGATCTTCAATCCGAGATATAGGTCCATTGTTGGTGGAGGATTTATAATGAGTTTATAATTTCCGCAAAATCTGACATAACCATCTTTTTTTGGGATTGGGACAATTGGTGACCCGTAGGGGCTGAATTCAATGGGCTCCAGAATTCCTTCTTACCAACGGGTCTAATCTCGTTAAAGGTCACGACACAAAATAACTCACAGAACACGCTGAAAGCAGAAACGACTCTGACAAACCAAAATAAAAAAAGAATAATTCAGGAATAAATCTAACAAATGTATATATTTTGTTAACAACCATAAAAGCTAAAAGGGAGCAAATATTACAACTGAAGAAGTCATGAGCAAGAACATGTAGACCAGGATTGTCGTGAGAACAACTTTTTACAAACCATTTTAATGACAAAACCTGACGTTGGCTCTCGTCCAATAAACTTCCAGTAAAACCAGCAATTAACGAATGGTTATATGTGTTAAATGAACGATTGAATCTGTATTTTATTCATTGCAACCGTTTTGGTCGCAAAATAAAGCACATAAAAAATAGTAAAAACTTACTTTTTTCACCATTCGTTCTTTTTGAAAGAAGTGAATAGTTTTTTCGTCGAAAATTTCCTTCGGACGTTTAGGATAGGCAATCAAGGGACCAGACACCACGTTGGCGTTTAAGAAGGACTGCTTGATGCAGGGCAAAGATGAATAGACGTTCGAGAAGGTTTGGGCAGAGGAAGAAGCCGTCAGTTCGGAGAAGCCGCTGCTGCTGGCTGAAGACCTCGTTTCTGTTTTGACGTCCCCATTGATCATGAGTTTCAGCTTTCTTTCTGGCCAGTCTTTTGCGTCCACATCGTCTGACAGATTTACGCCCTTCTCCTGCACGGCGTCGGCTTTATTCGTGGCAAAATCGATTTTCGAATTCAAGAACGTCGGATCCTGTATGAGGCACATCTGCCGTTGTGCTTTCCTATGTATCTTCCCAGATAGATCTGTCCTGAATCCGTCATCGATAAGCTGTGTCGTTTCGTCTTTTGGCCAAACTGGACGAGGGACGGTCGCGTCTATCCTGTCCTCGGGTATCGTGTTCAAAGGATACCTGACTCTTTTCATGAAATTTTCCTCGGCTTCCTTTTGAGCCTCTTCGTCCAAGCTGATGGTTTTAACCGATAGCTTATAACCGTCTTTTTTATGTTCATTACGACCCACGCAGTACTCGTCGTCCACGTAGAGAGGATTTATTCTGAAATAAATACAACTTAAAAACTTATAATAATAAAACGGTTTGTTAATAAAACTTTTCAACAGTGTACCTGCTCACTGCATATACTTCATTGACTTTAGACTGTGATCCAATAATTGCTAAAGGATCTTCTGTAATTATATTAGATGTTGAACTTGGATGGTAAGTCGATAACCACTTCAGCATGGTTCCTTTGTTGACCTTCCTACTTTAGATAGATCCATTTCTAATCTACAAAACACAAAATAGCTATATATTATATCAACAGTTGTTGCTTAGAACCTTTCGCATTTTCCTTCCTTTTTGCGGCTTATTTAGGGGTTCTAATCCCGCTAGTGGCACTAGCTTTTTCATTTCAACCAATATCTTGCATAAAGATTAATTAATTGAAATAAGTTATTTTGTCAATCGGAACACGAAATATAATAGATTTGGAACAAATGCTGTAATGGGAGGATGTGGACAATAAAAAGATTTCGCAAGGTGTACGTGAAATGATCCTCACTAATTTGAGATTTGTTCGTCGCTACAGACAAGTCAGCCCGAAAGTATAGTAAGTATTGTTAGTTAAGTGTAGTTAAGTATTGTTCAAATTTGCCGTGAGGTCGTAGCGGCAGCAAATCACTGTCTTCTACTTCAGTAGGATTAAAGAACACCAATCTAAAGCACCACCGAAGCCATTATCCAGTTGAATTTTTTATTCTTTGTAGGTGTTGTAAGTCTTTCTACTTGGCTAATAGTAAGGTCTGCGATCACCCCGACTCCATCCAAATAGTGGCCATAAAAGCCATCATCCTATAACAATAATGTCTATCTACATCAAACCCAAAGTAAGAATCTTCTACGGGATGATATATTCGTTCAAATCTCTCACCCGGTATTAATAGGCGGAGATTTTAATGCCCACCTACTTGAAGCTTTCGACCGGCATGGGCTCTGTTTTTTAAATGACGGATTCTTGAATTTAGTTTCAAATCCCGGTAATAATCATTCCGCTTCAGACATTTCAATTATATCATCTTCTCTCACCTTATCAGCCCTAGGGGTGTCCTCCCGGACCGTTTCGGGATCAGTATCGTTCACAAAAAGAAAACTCCAACCGACAGTAATACTGAGCATGTGAAAAGCATTGATGAAGCACCTATGATGCAATAAAAGAAGGAAATCCCCCAAAATATTGGTGGGATGATAGCTGAAAGACAGAATGGGAAAAAAGTGCAGAGCTTTTTTACTGTACAATCAAAATCCGACAAGGGCAAATTATATGATAGCTCAAAGAGCCAATGCAATATGCTGCTTTCAGAGAAAAAATTAAGTTAGATTTTTCTGCAGCTCTCTCAACAGAGATTATGACACTTCGTTGGTATGGGGTGACAATAGGAAACTAAAAGGTGCCACAGTTCAAAAACCACAAACCTAGATAAGGACAGCATGGAGGAATTCCTGTTGACTTTAGCCCCACCGACAGCCCAAAAAAATATGGATTTAGGACTGACCATTCAATCCAGTAGTGACAGTATCGAAGATCCATTTTTGATGGAGGAATTTGAGGCAGCCATGGTGGCAGGATCTAATACGGCTCCGGGATTCGATTCAATTCATTACCGTATGTATTGACTCGGTAATTAAACTCCCAATGCTAAAGTGGGACTGCTTCGTATCTTCAATACAATCTGAACAAATGGAGTTGTAATTCCAGAATAGAGGATACAGCTTATCCTCCCTATTTTAAAGCCAGGCAAATTCCGCAATGAGGCCACCTCTTACCGACCCATAACCTTTTCATCATGCCACCTCAAAACATTTGAACGCATGATTAAAAGGCGAATAGAATGGTATCTAGATGCTCACCAAATTCTGCCAGAATTTGAACATGGATTTAGGAAGAATCACATCAATTTGACAATATTGCCACTCTTATTACTGACACTCAGAAAAATGTAATAGACAAAAGTATTAAAGTAGCCATTTTTTTTGGATATTTTTAATGCCTATAATCACGTTAATATAAAAACTTTTAAGAAGATTATGGAAAAACTAAAAATACTTAGTATCAAGATTCGAGTAATTATCAATATCATAGAATTCATAGCGTTGAGTATATATTCAAGAAAATGGCTAAATATATGGGCCGCGAACTATATAACAAGGACTTCCACAGCGCGCAGTGCTTAGTCCGCTTCTTTTCTCTAATATGGCTTTTCTAAAGGAATTAAGTAATGAGTTGATCAAAATATCCTAATTTGCCGACGATATCGAAATTCGTGCTAGTAGCAAAACTTGTAATGATACTGTACGGATTTTACGCTCGGACTCGTCAATAGAGGAATTTTCAAAATGGACAATGGACCTGGTGCTAACGGTGCCAGACGGGAAAAGTGCAGTAATTATTCAGCGTAATTCAGGTAAGTACAAGATAAATTACCCCCAAAACCGTCAAATAGGTCCCTTTAAAATTCCGGTAGTTACAACATTCAGATTCTTAGAGCCGTAGACTTATGTAGAAATCATGTATAGAATATAAGGGACAGTAAGTAGAAAAGCTAGAAACGTCCTATCTGTAAAGTGAAATGTGGAGGACATCTGTGCATTGCAATTTTAATCTTCCGTTCAATATTCTACAGAATTCAATGAATACACGAATTATAAAATCGACTTTGACTTGGAGCTCTACACTCTATCCCAACCGCTGTCCTTGAGGGAGAAGCTAATGTAGAGCCCTGCGTCTCAGAAGACAGAGACTCCTGCTAATTTTTTAACTATTCGGTCGAACGATCCTCTACACCCAGTCAGCTTAGGTCTTGTTGAATTGGCTTCTGTATCTTCAGGTTCTGCATTCATGAAATACCTGATTTGGAGACCCACATGGCCATCTGCTTAGGACAAAATGTTCGCTTAGCAAACCTTCGATTTCATTGGACCAGCCCACTTTATTCTCCTAACTTGGCTTCAAGATTTACAGCACCGCAGGACTACATAGTTGGCTGCTATGCGACAGGCTCGCTGGCAAAGGTTATTTATAATGACGGCTCAAAATTCCAGAAGGGCGTAGGGGCGGCAATCTTAGATACAGACAAAAACAACCAAATTTTAATTAAACTCCAAATATTTGCTCAATGGTTTTTATCCGCAATCCTAATACAGCCCCTACGTAGAAAACGTGGGAAGACAACTTCCCAAATAGGAAGGGAGCATGGATGTTCCACCTGGCCTGCGATTGCGACCTGGTGGGTTCGGCCAGTGGTGCACTGGGCTGCAGTCCTCCCCAGGAAAATTAATTAAGCGCATATAAGTAGAATGGCTAGATGAGGAGAAAAAATGGGCTAACGGGGGGGGGGATCCATGATTATACTGATTACATTACTCCGACCCTAAAGATGACCCTTTTATATCTCGAGAAACAAGTAGTACAAATTGTTCGTCTTTAAACCTCGAAACACTATATTAATTTCGTAAGGAATAGACGAGTTGAGTTTAATAAAGAATGACGCGTGCATATATCTCTGAGAAACAAATACTACGAATCGTTGGTCTTTCCACCTCGAAGAATAGAAACGTTTATTAAAAGGTATTATCTCAATATAATTCGTACATATTCCACAGTTCAGCTTGCTTCTGATGAGAAATTCGGTAAGGTATGAGCAAACAGTTGTTTTGTTTAGATCATTTCTCATATAAATTATGTTATAGATAGATTCTATGAACCTTGTGCGGGCTTTCGAAGAGTTGGATTAATTTACGGCAAGAAAGTTAAAGTTACGAGGTAAAGGGATTGGCCAAAACTAAATACGTGTTAATGACCGTCCAAGACTACCGTTTAGATGTGTCACTTGCTGTCCAAGGCTACGGTTACACTGGATGCGTATTCTGACGAGAGTAGTAGTCCGAATGCGTCCGAGCTGCTCTTCAGAACTGTCCTTCAGAACAGAGTGGTTACACTATTGCGAGTTCTAAACATCAGTACGTTTCCGTGTTCTGGTCATAATGGACGACAGTGACGATTATTATTTAATGGATTGCCCATTGCTTAAGTTATTATTTATGGAAGGTGGCAAAACTACACAAGTCAATGAACTATTCGCTACAAGAAAGGAAAAAGGAGACCACCGAATGTTGTTCGAAGATCTGTGTACCAATCCTCAAAAGTTTTTTGAGTACTTCAGGATGATTCTTGAAACCTTTAAATATATACTCCAGGGAATTGAGGAGAGTATATCAAAGCCTATAACTCAACAAAAATTACAGGGGCGTTACTGTCCCACAATGTGGCTTTTCGTCAGAACGGATGCGAAAAAACAAACTGGTTTGAACGGTGGAAAAGTTCTGACGAATTCGCACGTGTTCTGAAGAGCCAGTCGGGTCCAAAGTAAACACTTCCATAGCAACTACGTACTTTGATAGTTCTGACGGATTCGTCAGAACTGTTTTCGTCAGAACTCGCATCCAGTGTAACCGTAGCCAAAGACTACCGTTTAGATGTGTCACTGTTGGGTGTCTCGTTAAGAATGTTAGTGAGATATCAATGTTTTTGTTTATACATGTTTGATTTTGAAGGCGCGGGGAAGGAACTGGTGATAAACATTCATTTTTCTATGTGGAGTCGGCTTCTTTGAGTGAAAGGGACCCCACAATACTGTATCGTTAAATTATATACACTTTTTTACATTTCAAACAATTATTTTTAAAATGTTAATAGTTTAAATGACATCATAATAAAACGATTTAAAAAAATACTAGTGATTATGCTTACGGAATGTCCACAAACGTCTTAAAAATAATAAATGAAGCAACCCCCCGCCCACCATTGGCACATTAGACAAATCTACGCTTTGGACAGGGATATTCCTTCAATTTATGAAGTTGTAACGCCTGTTTTCAAATGAAGCGGTTTTAGAAATAATACTAAAAAACATCGTGTATAAAAATGAAACACTTTCTCCATACAAATTTAGATTTAGACGGGGTCGGGAAACCAGTGGTCTGTTGCACTCTTAAGAGTACACTTCATCAGTATATTTATAAATTATAGGCAAAAATAATTAAATATGTGATCTGACTCAATCTTTTGACACAATAAAACACGATCTGTTCTTAGAGAAGCTACAGCATTATGGTGTTAGGGGTACTGCTATTTAATTTTGTAAAAGATTCCTTGTAAATATACAACAGATTGTACAACTTAACAATCACACTTCTCATCAGAGAACTGTGATATGTGCCGTACCTCAGGGTTCAATCGTAGGACCACTTTTCTTTTAACTTTTTTAAAACATTCTATTGCTTTTATTGTATATTACAACTTTTATATACGTTTACTTTAACGTATATATCAATGATTTAAGCAGTTTTATAAATGAGGTTTATGTTAAAATTAAGCTATCCCAACTTGCTGATAATACAAGTTTCGTATCCAGCTGTGATTACGTTTTATGGACATTTTAAGCTGTATAAATGATTGTTTTCACTTCAATTTCCTGGTTTTGAATGTTGAAAAATAATCAGTTTGATTCACTAACGGGATTTGATAATAATCACAATTAATTACGGTTTTTAGTTGAGATGAAAAAAATGGCACGAGAGGGATTCGAACCCACGGCCTTCGGCTAGATACGCCGCTGCTCTTTTTTTCATCTCAACTAAAAACCGTA
Organism: Cimex hemipterus; assembly: GCA_039619505.1. Classification (NCBI taxonomy): domain Eukaryota; kingdom Metazoa; phylum Arthropoda; class Insecta; order Hemiptera; family Cimicidae; genus Cimex; species Cimex hemipterus. The sequence goes on along the minus strand of CM077101.1, from coordinate 2,336,083 downwards.
ATTAATTGTGATATATTGGTCGAACGGACCACGAAAACAGTGAATTTGATAATAATGTTAAATTCTTAGGGTTAAAATTTTACAATAATTTAAATTGATGAAAAAATTATAAAACTTTCAAAGGTATGCTATGCAATTTAAAAAATTGAGGTATCAAGTAGACAGTAACATCTTGGCAATGCTGTACATCTGTCTTTTCCAGGGTATAACTGGCTATGGCATAAATTCTTGGGTGGAGAAGCTACGCTGTAAAGATTTTTAAAAGGTCCCGGGTTCGAATCCAGCGCCCCTGCATTCGAACCCGACATACTTACAAATGGGTTTTTGTCGGGGACCGGCACCCTGAGGGTTTATATGACCTCTGCTGTTGCGAACCCTCGAAAAAAAAAAAAAAAAATTAAAGTTACAAAAGAAAAGCTTTGCGCATAATGTGCTACAAATATAATTAATATCAAAAATTTCAGAGCTTTAGTCAGTTACCAAAAATTTATACATCATACATTGACTATTATAGATTAAGGTTCTCAGTCTTTTTTTTTAAATAATATATAATTTTAAATAATTTATTAATATTATTTGTTTTGTTATAATAAAATTTTTACAACCCCTGCTATCCGGCACAACTATTTATACTTATGGCAAGCAGGCTGTAATAGAAAAATAACAAATTATTTTTATAGTTATGTGCCAACTTTTTGGTTTTTATTATCGACTTCCAATCTAAAAAAATTGTATTACCTTATGTATTTTCCATTATGGCGAAATAAAGATTTATTATTACGGGGGACAAACTAAAATAAGAATTTCCCTGGTCAGTTTTTTAATATTTCAAAACTTAAAATTAACTTACGAAAGAGCTGATCCAGAATAGACTTAAGACGAGGTAGTAGCGGCCGTGGGAACAATTTCGTTACTGGGATCTATTGCAACTGCTCCCATGCTTGAGATGAAACATGTGAAATGAGTAAAAGTAGAAGGGATCCCCCTCTTTGAAACCCACATGTCCGCGCGAAATATTCACTAATACCAAGTTTAATAAATAATAGTATTTACCTTGGGGGGGGGGGGCAGTTATGGAGGAGCGTTCTTTACCCTATACAACATCGAGGCACCTTTAGGCTACTATACACACATAGGCAAAATCGCGTGACTGTCCATAGACAAATAGCCGATTTTATCTGTAGACTGTTGCGGAACAAATCCAAGATAACCTAGAACCTTAGTCACGCATCCACACATGCACATTTCTGTTAAACTAGTTTCCGTTATGATATGACGAGTGAGATAGTGGGTTGCGGCTTTGATGTTGGAACATTTTAGCAGATGGTCCTTATTTCTCCTTTCTTATTGCGGTTTTTATAATTTTCCGATGTGACATCCCATAAACATCGCCGTCCACACAGGATTATATCTGGATGTTTTAGAAGATGAGACCTCATAATGTTGTGGCCCTAAAACAATTAAGGTCTGGTCATAAATCTGAAAAGTCCAAAATTCCGCGCCTGGTTCTTCTTTCTTCGTTCTTGATTTATACTTGAACCATTTTCTTCGATGGTGTGAGGTAATCTTGAGGCTACGCCTCTTTCCTGGTTGAACGAAGGATAAAGCCATAAAGTGCAATTTCATTCAGACGTAGTGAAGTCTATTAAGACTGAATTCTTGTTATGATTTGGAATCATATGTCGTCTGTTCATTGAAGTAGTGAGTAAGTTTTGATCAAGAAGATAGCATTGGGAGCATGGAGGGGCAGGTTTGGTATTGGATTTTTCAAAAAAAATCCTATTTTATAGCTTTTATCATTAAATTTTAGAATAGTCAAATTTATTATTTTCTTGTTGTTTTTATTTTTGTTATTGTTATCATTTTAATTTTTCTGTCTATTTTTTTAAAATAACAATCAAAATGAAGTGAGCTAATTTTTAACGTGAGTTTGTACTTTTTTTTATAAATAAAATTAACAACAAAATGAAACTTTAAAGAGGCTAGGATTGGCTACATTTTGTAATGTGTAATATGTGTGCCTTTCTTATTTTTTTAGGAACATTTATATTTTCTAGCGTGGGCTTTTTCTATTTGATCGTTTATAGTTATTTGGTATTTTCAAACAGTTCATATTGGTAACGGTATTTAGAGGATAACTCTGCCACCCAGACATACAGGACTCCACGTATCCACGGTGGCCCTACGAGTCATTGCTGGTCGACCGCCCATCGATCTAAAAGCAAAAGCCTAAGTGTGTTTCTGGCTTTATGCGCCAAATGAGAAATAAAGAATGGACGTCTACCTCGCATCCTAGCCACGAGCACGGAAGAAGCAGATGAGTGGATGGTGAGGGAATAGCAGCTGAGATGGGACGATTCTTCTAAGGATATCGACTCCTCCCTAACATAACAAATCGACTAAAGAAGAAGTATCTAGCCATTGACCACTACACGTCTCAGCTACTGGCTGCATACTGAATTTGTTTCTCGGCGGAATTTGTTAATTGTATAAGAAGATAACAATTAACCCAAGGCAAATTTACTTTTTAGATTTTAAACTAACACTTTAAAAAAAATGAATTTAAATAAACAGTAATTTCAAGCAAACCGTTTGCCAGACCAGGGTTGACGGTTTTTTTGGCTTTAAGAATTTTGCGAAACCGGCGATTTTCTGTAGTTTAAGCGATTCATCTGCTCCAGGAAATTGACGGAGTCCAAATTTCGGATTGCACTGCTCGAAGTAGATTAAATCAGTATGGAGTCAAGGGCTTTTTGCCCCGGAAAAGGACTAGAATTGACCAGAACACACAGAGTTGCAAAGCTCGTAGCTCGTATTTGTTTGAGAACACAACCATTGGTCTTTAGATTATTAGTCTGCTGAGTAATGGTGTGGGATTTCAATGGAGAGTTCTCAGCGATGGTTGATGTCCGTGGAGGGTCTTTGACGGCCACTCGCTATGAAAATGAAATATTGAAACATCACGCGCTGCCTATCCTCGATGAAATCAGCGACAATCCTATTCTAATGTTCGATAATGCCCTTCCATATGTCGCTCGTATAGTACCGCCAACAGCGTAACATCAGCGTCTTAGCCTGGCCGTTCTCCAGCCTTGAACCCCATCGAAAATTTATGGGATAACCTCAAATATTCCACTGCTTCCTGATAAACTCCACGATGTTGGAAGGACTCTTCGTGAAGAATGGGCTAACCTCCAGCAAAGAGACATTTCCAGATTGGTAGAAAGTATGCCGATGCGCCTTCGAAATGTAATTAAGGCAAGAGGAAGAAATATGCGATATTGAAATGTTAATTAAAAATCAAAAAGAAAAATTAAAACAAATTTTATCTGTCCGTCTTTTTTCATTAACGTTAGCAATTGAGTTTTTTTTTCTTTTTTTAGACAAAGACTCCATTATTAAACGTTATAAACGTGAAACTTTGATTAATATATAAAAATATATACGAATCAAGTTATATTAAAAATGGGCGGAATTTTTTGCCTGTCAGTGTATATTTAGAACGAGCGAATTGTAAAACGCAAGGAATCATTTGTGGAAACGTAACTAAATATCTTGACAGAAATGTCACTTAGCAACGGTTTCTTTGTTATTGTGTTTTTCGTCAAACGTAGAAAATCATAGTCAATGATCCGTGTTAACAAGTGTCTGTCGTAGTGCTCGTTCCGACACTCGAACCCAATGCTGTTTGAACGGCTGCTGGTAACCTCGAGCTAAAAGTAGAAAAGAAAATGTCCGAAAATATGTATCGTCCGGGCCAGCCATACCAGTTATTTGCACAGGAGATGCAAGAAGCCAATTATCAATACGGCATGGTAAGTACCTTAAAATGTGTGGCGCTAGTGGCGCCTTTACATAATTTTATTCGTCGGCTCACACGAAAAGAAACGGTTAAAAATGCCGGCAACTTATTCATCTTTTTATAGGATGTATCCTTGGATTCACTCACAGCTCACAGTTTCTTGAGTTATAACTCAATACGACTTAACACGTTTTTTATTATGAAAAACCTACTTTCAGCCAATTAAAAACCTGTTCTTGTATATTTAGTGCTAGGATTTATTCGGCTTGTTGAATATAAATCCTGTGAGATTCAATATTTTGCTTGCAAGGTCTACAAGCTCTGCAGATGTCCTGGTTGTTGCAAATTTAAAGCTGTTTGTTCTTCTGCTGACGTTTGATCTTTATCTATAGATTTCATTTTATTCAGCACAATTCGAGGAAATATTTATTTTCTAATTTTTACAATGGGCCTGTATATGAACAAATGACGGAATAAATGTTTATAGAATGAGGTTGTCCTTTTTTATCCCCCTTCATGAGAAATATATAAGCATTTCTTTAAATTTTGCCTAGTTAATAAAATATAAGTCTTGGGTTGTTTAGATTCATTATTGATTGAGAAGATGATTGAGAATCATTAAGCTGCATGAGCGTTCTGAAATTTAATTTCTAGTGGGATGTCGATATTAGGGAAAGTGTACTGCAAATAGATGGGTTTAGAAGAGAATATTTCGAAGAAGAGAGTGGTCTGGCCACTTTTCACTGTTCATGGTGATCAAATGGTCAGAATCACTTTTCATGCTACATCGTAGATACTAGCATCAACAAATCTGGAAGCTTGTGGACACTTCTTCCATGGTTGTATAGGTCTCGAGTCATCAGACAATTTGCAAGACCTCCTGTGACACTCCACAATACATCTTTTATAAAATGCTCTCTCACCTGATTACCTCAATATAGGTGAATGAATTTATTCCACACCAGTGGAGGAATGAATCATATGTATGCTATATGGGATCAACTGGAGTGTTCAAATTATAGAAGCATTTCACTATTTAACAAGCTCACCCCGTAGCTGACAAAAAGTTTGGATAATATCAGGAACCCCCCAAACCAGATCTTCTACCTTCAGTTGATTCTTAACTCTTAGCCTTTTACCTTTTATAAATTTTAAAAGTGCTTATGATAGCATCATGCTCTCAAGACTGTACAAGACCACCATGCAAGAAATGAATAAACCACCATACTTCATTAAACTGATGAAAATGATAATGATGGATAGAACCATACACATCAAATCCATACAGTTGCTGGCCTATGCGGATGATGTAGGCATCAATGCATGCACACTCAGAACTAAATGCTTTATAGGAAGCAGCCTTAACCAGTTTGACCATTAATAAGGAGAAGACAAAACATGTATGTAGGAAGTGGTAATGTCCCACTCAGAGTTGGACTTCAAGTGGGCTCTAGCTTCTTTCACAGGATAAATGAATTTATCTATCTTAGCTCCCAAATTAACACCTTTAATAACATCTCTCAAGAGATTAGCAGGAGAATCATAGCTGCTAATAGATGCTATTTTATCCTGTCAAATTATATGAAAAGTAGCTTAACCTATAGGAATACAAAAATCAATGCTTCCATCCTCTGAAACCCTCATCTGCCCAATACTGATGTATGCTTCTCAAAATTGGACCATCCACAACCCAAATGAAAAATGTACTCTGTCCAGTGAAGTGAACTTCGTAAATTTGGTAAAGTTATCCATATGAGGCTGGGCTGGTCATGTTGTGAAGATAGAGGAGGGGAAAGTGCCAGCAAAGATCAAATGGGTGGACAACTGGGCACGAACAAAAAGGTTGAACTTTGAAGTGAATAACACATCAAAGTGAATATTATTTTAGGAGTTATAACCGGAAGGCAGCTGCAAATGATAGGAACATCTGGCATAAACTTATTGAGGAGGCCAGGTCCCTCAGAGGGTTAAGACAGATAGATAGAAACAGTTCAATGCTGATTTTGAGGATAGGGATCCATGATTGACTAACCAGATGTGATGTCTTCCATTAAAATATCTTTGTTATTTAAAACATTTACAGTTGAATTTGTTTATTTTTCCCATCTTAACATATACATTTCTAAATAAGTCACATCCTTTTGTTGTCAATCTTAGGTATTAATTTTTTATTGTGGGATATTTCCAACAAATATTACAATTTATGCTACTATGAAGTCCATTGAACATAATAAATCACACTATTTTTTATATTAATGCGTATACCTATCGCACATCCACAAGAAAAGTGACACAACTCAACAAAAGAAAATTTTACAGGAGAGACAAATAGAAGTTTACTTTGTTTATTTATGAATTAAGTATATACCACTATGGTTGTTGGTAATAAAAGCTGTCATGTTGCATCTATATTGTCTTTCTTTCCATAACACTTAGCTTTAAAGCCAAAGAGGTGGAATTTTTTTAAAAACTGAGGTTTAACAATTATTTAAAAAAAAAAATTTTTTAAATATTAATTTTTTTTTTTTAGGGTTTAAATCCACATGACACATTCTTGGGCCGTCATTCGCCACGAAGAGAAGAAAATGTCTATGTAAGAAATGGTTTTAGAACTTCAACAAAATAACTATGTAAAATTTTTACTGATTACTGTATATTGTGAAGGGAAATATTTGTAAAAAATAAAAATAAAATGAAAGTGTGGGTGCTCATGGTACCAATAAATGCTTTTCAATAATGTAAAGACAGTTATGTAATTTCAAAATATAACATTGCACAAATATTACATGATGCAGTATATCACTAAAATTATTTAATAAGTAATCATCTAAATAACTGTATGTTTGTAATTTTCAGGTCATGGCACCATTTGGTTATGCACAGGAGACACGACCAACAACACCAACACCAAATTATGTTCCTTATTCTGGAGTAAGTTTTACTAAGAACTTTTCATTACATTGACACATTATGAAATTTTATGTTTACTTTAGCCTATTCCATTCTTTGGTTATGAACAGCAGGACTTATCGCCGGAGAAAAAAACTTGTTCATTAGCTCCACATAAATATCAAGAGGTACTTGAATATTTACTTATTAAATATACACACACATATACAAACATACTACACTTATTTATTTTCATTTCATTCAGCATGTTTTTATTAATTTTTTATCAGTGTATCAGCATGCAGAATAAGTTAATACGTTGCAGAGGGATGTATATACCTGTAGGTTTTCAATGTTTTTAATAAGTACGCACTTCACGTTGTAAACGATTTATTTGTTTATACGTTACAAGTTTTACGACAGCCAAAACATTTCTTACCGCCACTTACTTTTCGTTTTTGTCGCCTCATGCTCTTGAGCAGTGTTGCTCCACATACATATGTATATTCATATGTACATGTTACATACATATGTATATTCATATGTACATGTTACATACATATGTAT
>CM077101.1:2301897-2323825 GCA_039619505.1 Cimex hemipterus | reverse complement strand
GATGTGTATAAGAGACAGTATATATATATATCTTAAAATTATATCACAACAGGTAAATAAAAAAGACTTATTATTGTTTTTTGTTATATTTATTCACTTACTATTTATTTTTACATTGTGTTAACCTTGTTTTTTTCTTCATATTATGCTTCCAATCCTGTGTTTGTAATAAATAAATAAAAATGAAAGGTAATAACCTACTAATGATGCTCCAATATTGTTCCTGCCTCTTTTTTACATTACTCCAAGAAATCATGTGGCCAATTATTTTTGAATCTTCTTGTGGGATTATTTGTAAGAGTGGAGCATGCAAATGAGACTATGGGTGTGGGGGGGGGTAAAGCGTGGGGTGCAATGTTAAGCATCTGGTTCTTTCTCGGTCATGGACAGAAGGAATTGAGTTTAAAATGTAAAAATTAATATTTTATATCAATCAAGCTTAAAATATATTGAATATTTTGTATGGAAAGTGATATTGGATTTGTAGAAATAAACTTTTTTTTCGAGGAGCTCGGATTGTTGGGCCTGGATTCTATCAATATTGGAGCACTTAGTTCAAAAACAAAGTTCTAGTCTGTAAGTCCATGTTGCATTTATTACAGTATTTTATATGGGTCAAGGGTTAGACCAGAACCGTGAGTAGTATTGTTGTTTTAATTCAATTCTTTTTAGGCTCGTGTGGGGATTCGATGTCAGTCAGTCCAGAAATAGTCAAAAGTGTTGTACATTTAGGATGATTTGTTGAAATGGAAAGTTAAATATTTACTTTTTGTCTCATTTATTTTTGCTTTCTACCTTTCATACCACTGTTCTAGTAGGAAATGTAGGTTTGAAAGTTTCTGTGTGGCAAAATCGGAATAAGCAGGAAGCATAGCTGTATCATTAGAACCTACAAATGTATATATTGGAGGATTTGCACAGAAATAATGATTGTAAACTGAGAAAAGGATAGAATCTAAGGTACTAACTTGGGGGACACCAGAGTAAACTGGAAAGATGGGGGAAAGTGCTTTAGCGTCACAAACCTGAAAAAACAAAATGATAAAAATAGCTATCAATTTGTCAATTAAATAATTTGCTAAAAGAATTACAACTTTAAAAAAGAAATAATTTGCCTTTTAAACTTGTAAACTAATAATCACATCTAATTACAATATTGCCAGAAATGTTACCTAAGAGGTCACAGCAGAAATCTATCACCAACATTCAGTTGAAGTATTGTTGCATTGGTATATAATTTTGAAGTTAATATTATATTTAAAAAATAATGTTTTTACACACTTGTAAGATGTTTTTAAAAATATATTGCAGGTGATTTTACAATTTTTTTAGCACATTCAAAATTTGTAACACATGCCAGTGATGTATTGGAAACCTCAACTATATATATTTAACCAATAATTTTTATCAATACAGACAAAATTACAATGCATTATATTGTTATTTCTATGTATAACAATGTTGCCAACAATGTTAAAATATTCATATATTCTTTAATTTCATTTGGCAATTATATATGTATTACTTTTCAGGCAATACATACAAACAGAGCCCTGAACAATTACTACAACTACAACATGTACAACAGCACTAACAAATATAACAATTACAACAGCAGCTACAACAGCGCCTACAGCAGAAGCAACAACAACAACAATAACAACTACAGCAGCAGTAACAATAATGGGAACAGCAACAAGAAATGTTACCTGAAAGGTCACAGCAGAAATGAATCACCAAAGTTGAACCGTTCAGTTGAAGTATGTATTTTCTTACATTGATGTATAATTTTACAAGTTAACAGTATATTTAAAAAGTAGTGTTTGACAGTCATACCATTTTATACAATTGTTAATAATGGCAATGTTCTGCCCAGTATATTTATAATATACAGTAAAGGTTAATCTTTCCATTTTTAGATACAATGTGTATTTCACAACTTTTGCAAATTACTGTTTGTTTTAAAAACTTGTCACTTATCCATTTTTTTTTTCAAATTCGTTGTTTCACCCCTTTTTATTCTTTTTTGCTTACAATATTATTTTAACCACTAGAAAGACATAAATGAAAGCTGTTTCTTATGGCTATTGCTGAGTAATTCCTTTGTATGGCTGCACATCTCCCTAAAAGTTATCAGGTGCATTAGATTTGTTTTTTCAGTAGAACTTCAATAATTTTGAACAGTAACCATTTATTCACACTATTGGCTACTAGTGTGTGCACAAAGAAATTAGTTTGTGTTTGTGAACAAATTAAGACTCACACCTTAGCCTGCACACCTTGTATTGGTCCTGCAATGCAGACATCAAAGGTAATTGTTTCATTATTTATTATAATGTTTTCTTCTTTATAGTTGTTTTAAGTTAAATTTATACTTAAATCATTTGATATTTGCTTACATTTTCATATAACATTTTTTTTTGTACATTATTTGCTTTTTGGCATTAACCAAATTATTATTAACAAGTTCAATTTAGAAAATATAGACAATGTATAGAATGTTTTCTGTTTCAAATATTAAGATTTAATAACAATAATTGCAGTTGCTTTTATTTTTGCCCGACAAAGTTTCTAGTCCTCTTATGGGGAGATTTAATATACTTATTTAATCTTCTTCAAGCAGTGCATTCAGAAATTTGGACACTCCGAACTTCCTGGAGCTGATGAATCACTTGAACAACAATAAGGTGCCGGTTTCACAGAATTCTCAAAGTCAAAAACCAGTCATCCAGTGGTTCCATTGCGACCGGGCCATCTGTGATAAGACCCCTGTTTCTTGAAAATGTCTAACTGTGCCTCGCAGAGTTTTGTAGGGAATTCTAATGACAATAACTGCATACCTGATGGAATGTCCACATCATTAAGTGCCACACCATGTGAAACATCCTCAGCACTAAGCAGCATTTTGCAGTTTAAAAATTGACATTAAGAAAACAAAGTTGAAAACTAAATATTTTATTGCTTCAGAATTCAAATCAAATAGAAATATAGATAAACGTAGATAAGAATTCCGTAGAAAGTAAACATTGAAAAATCCGTTATTCCTGTCTTGGATCAGGGATTAAGTGTTTACTTCTAATTGATATTTCCAATTTAAAACATAACATAAACAAAGTTTATTGGTACAAACAATGGGACAAATTAAGGTCAGAATTTTCTTTTATTGAGAATTGGGTGGAATTTTTGCCTATCAGTGTAATAGTAGGGTTTACCAATTTTGGTTTAAGAGTGAATGTGAACGAATATTAGTGTGAATGTGTGATGTGAGAAGGTGAGAAGGATAGCAGAATATTGGGTAACCCATCGACCAATAAGATTGTGTAATATGTGTAAAGTAAATTGAGTGAATGGATTTGAAACTGCATGCGGTGGGTGCTAAATTAACCCAGATGCTGTCAGTAACACCCCCCCCCCCTGTAGCCCAACCGCGGTGGCTGGATGGATAAGACAAGTCTGCCATTGGACTCCCAATACCCGGAGTGGGTGATTCTAGTGTCTGCTGGCAATTTGCTGTAAATAGCAAAAGCTGGAATTGCCAGGGGACTACAAGAAATAATATGATCAACTCAATGCATGTCTGTAAGTATGATTTGAGCCTATATAAATCCAAATCTTTCCACACATGTGAAACAATAAATTGAAAACATACACACTCATATTAGTATATACCTAATTTAAGTTTGGTTTTATTGGGTACTCATATTCCACTGCCATCATCAACTGTGCTATATATATATATATATATATATATATATATATATATATATATATATATATATAGAGAGAGAGAGAGAGAGAGAGAGAGAATGGTCAACTCACTGAGGTATTCAGTATTATGGTGTCTTACCCCCAATCACCCTGCAAACATGTAATAAATAATCTACTTTGATGGGGTACTCCATACACCTCACATACTCAAAACAATCAAGCTGGTAAATATATTCTTTCAATAAGGGATAACCAGGCATCAAAGAGTCTACAATTGCACATGTTATGTGTGTACAAATTGTGTGGAAAAATATAGTGGTGTGGAATGCCAATTGACATGCTTACTTTGTGTGACAATTGTAAAATAAGAAAATAGATTTGGAATACAAATGGTATAAATATCTGTAATCAAAGGTCAAAGATATACAAAAAGACAACATATATATAATTATTGAGTATAAGTGTTATAAAAATATTACTCATGAACTTTATGGTCACAACAAAAAAAAAAAAAGTTCATAAAATAAAAGAATATAATAATAATAATATTTTTAATTCAATAAATTGATGAAATGATTTTTCCATTTCAGGATCTATCAGAAGAGAAAATTTGGCAGAAAATAGAAGGTCCATTCAAGAAGATAGAAGTTATTTTATTAACACCAGACTATATATTTAATTGAAACTATCATTAAACAAGTGAAATTGGTAGTTCAATGGTGGGATGAAACAAAAATAAACCTTTGGTATCATGAAAATCATTCTTACCACTTAAATCGTCATTACATACTACCCCAATGGACATTGTTATGGTATCTCAGCGAGGTCAACCACAGTGATAATCCATCAGCTTCTTCAATCCCCTATTCCTTTTTTTATCTAATGGAGAGACAGGAGCTTCCATGTTCATAATGGTAGGAATCAAGGTCAGAGGCATGAAAGTGACTGACAACTTCAGAACCTCCGCTCTTGGTGGCTAACTTGCTCATGAAGCCTATTATTTGAAAGCTGAGATCATTTGTCTTCAGGAAAACTCTGTCACCAATCTTAAAATTTACATTCCTCCTGCACAATCTTTCCTATAGTCCTGCCATTGAGCAGCATGCCGAGTGGGGCCTCCCCTTGGTTTGAAAGCATCTGAAAAGGTTCCCAAATATTCAGCAAAGGGAGAACTTAAATAGCCCAATTTACGAAAGAAGATTAAATCTGTTTATAAACTCGAAACAAATTTGGGAGTTTTCTTACAAATACCACTCATTTCTAAGTATATTAAAACAATATTAGTCTTTATTAGGTAGTCAACTACAAGTAAAGTTTAGTTGTTATTTAAATAAGGAAGAATTTGTAAAGTCAGATTGACTACTTTCCATTTAAAGATAACATCTATTATGGTTCGTAAAACATCTTCCTCTTTTATGACTCCATCTGTATCTGTAAATCCAAATCTTTGCTAGGGAAAAACTATGTCCATTGTCTTTTAAAACTTTTTAGAGTGATGCACAAGGATTGCTTCCCTACACTCCAGAGTTTGCAAAGCCTACCCCATTAATATTGTTTACAGTTATCGTCAAAAAAGGTTTAGATAAAAAAGTAATCGGAGCCGAGAGGAATCGACTGAAAATTTTTGTGGGAAATGTGAAAAACTCTGCTGAACTTGTTTCCAATTGTTTTGGCCTTTGATTTGGTGCAAGTTGTACACTTGGCTTGAGTAAACCCTGGGACACCACAACCATAGCAAGTGACTTTTCCTGTAAAAATAGAGATGGTTTAATCAGTTGTGTTTCTAGATCTTTTTCTGTTCTGAGTTTTTGCTTTTCACTAAGTCTTTTAAAATCTCTCAGATGTCTGAACTTTTTGCAATAAACACAGCTAGGGCATAATTCTTTTTGAAGACCTTTTCATTCGCTCTTTCAGGAAGTATTGTATAATTTTTTTAGTCGCTGCAAACTACTCTCTTCCAAAATTTCTGGTTGGTCAATCTGTAAATAATATATAGCTGGGCTTTAACATCTAGTTCATAAGATAATTTGGCAATAAGTTCTTGGAGAGGAGAAAGAAAAAGCTCATTCGACATTTGTCTCTTGTTCACAAGAGAAAATTCCACAAAGATAGCATATGGAGGTAGAGTCGTTGGAAAAGTCTCCTTTAACAATTTGACTGCAATTCACCAGCTGGTGTACGTTTTCTTACGCCTTGTCACTTCACAGCTGCTTTACCCTCCAATAGCATGCACTAATCTCGAAGAGTGTTTTCATCTGAAACATTGACCCAGTGTTTACACATATAAATATTGACAACAAAGACGTAAGTTTCTACGTCAAAATGGGCAGGGCATGTTACAAAATTGACTGAAGACTGCTACAGTTAGGCCTTAGGGGAATTAAACAAAAATTGTTGATCCATAAGGATTACATTTGCAGGCAGTTGAGCTCTAACATCAAGAGTCAACGTCTCATCTGTGGGGTTTAATTTGATGGTCATTTTTTGCAGATTCTCCCAACTTAAAGAAATTGGAATCTAAAAAATTTAGATTGAAAAATCCATTGTTTGTCTACATAAAATAAATAAAACTATTTTTATTTAGTATGTTTTTATTGTAATTAATGTTTGTAAATTAATAATTAAAAGCTTTGTAATCTTTCTTGCTGCTCTGTTTTGCAATTTCTTTTTAAATGCACCCCTATTATTAATCAGTCAATGTGACATAAAATACTTAATGCTGTTTGATATTTTGTTTAATTTATGTTTCCAAAATTTTTAACTATTTAAAAATTTCGATCTTGTTATATTTTAGGAGGGCAGAACATTGCCATGTTCTAATAATTCTAATAATAACAATACTTATAATTTAATATTAATATGCTTAGTTATTCTGTGTGTGTAACATTGTGTACATTCATTGAGTTCAATATTTTATAATATTTTCCCTGAATATTGCATATGATATTGAGCTGAAGTTTGTACAAATGATATGAATCTAAAGATAATTTTGTCATTTTATTAGTATCATGTGGAAGTAAAAGATAATGAATTGATGAGTCCTTCAAGGCAGGTATTTTTATTAAACTTAATAAAAATAGGTACACCAGACAATGCTACAGTTATGAGTATGGCTATATCTGAAAGGAGTAACATTTATAATTTTTGTCTATCCTATCTGGCAAAATAAGATTGTTCAAACATATTGAAGAATATTTCTTTTCTGTATAAATTAATTCATTAAATTACACCAATTAAAAACTGTTCTTTCAGGAAATCGTGGGTAATAGAAAAATCACTGGTCAAAATAATTCCGGGAGTGGAAGTAGTAGAAGTGCAAGTGAAAGTAGAAGTAGGAACAAAAGCCAAAGCCCTCAATATGATCGTGTAAGACAGTGATGACAAATAATAAAATTGTTTACCATATATCACTCATTCATCAAATTAATTAGGTTTCACAGAAAGAGTTAAAAAAAAAGATTGTGCGTTCAGTAGATAAGAGCACATCAAGCCATGATCAGAGCCCAAATAAAGTAAGTATATACAATTAGATGTTTCAAATATATTCTTATTTCATTACATTTTAAAGTTGGTGGTCTGATATTAATTACATCAACATAATTTCAAAGTTGCAGAGAAAAAGGGAGAATCAAAAGATGTCTTCTGAAAGTGGAGTAATGAAGAATCTGATCCAGCAGCCAATAGAAAACAAAAATAGAAATATAGAGAAGATTTTTTTAGTAAGTACAAGATTTTTTACTATACAATTATTGTGCAGCCCCTTTTAACAACAATAAAAAATATTCCTCAAAAGCAAAACTTAATTGAAGGGGGGGGGGCTATTCCTTGGTTCCATATAGAGTATGTGTAGGAATACCAACCTATATGAAAATTGTGCTTGAGCACAACAGAGGGTATCTTGGTTTCTTGTTCTGATTTTTAGAGGAAAGAGGGCTGTTTTACTGTATATAGTAATTAATCGATATAGTTTCTTAGTATGCTGAGACAGAATGTATTTATTAGCATCAATGTATACTGTGAGAGGGCCAAAGAAAGAATATTGATTACCCCATCAACCCTCAATTAGGTTAGTTTTAATAATAGGTTTAAAGGGTGAAAGAGTATATGAAGTACTCCACCATCTCAATTGGCTGATTGATATGTAAAAAAGAAAGAATCTATTTAAGAATGAGTGAAAGTGTGAGAGGGCTTACTGCTGAAATAGCCTAACTGTTGTGAGCCCCTGGAGCACAACCTCAGTGGCTGGATGGATAACAGCTGGACACCTGAGTGAGTAGTTCTCGGGGCCTGCCGATAATTTATTGTAAATTATAAAAGCTGGAGATTAAATTAGAGGCTCAATTCAGTACACATGTGTTGGTATATATATATATGTATTAAAAAGCAAAATTGTTGATTCTGAAAATAGAATTTCAATAGTAAAAATAAAATTTGTCTTGCAGATAATGTCGCATTGTAAATTTTGTATTATACTCAATAAAAAAATAAATAAATAAACAGTATATTGATATAGTTATATACGTTATAATCGTCTATAAGTGAGTTCTCATCACCAGTATCACTTTATTCAAATTCTAAGTTCTTATAAATTGCAGGAAATGAATGGAAACCAAAACATGCCTCCTGAAAGTAAGATTGCAAATATAAGCACACAGTCAATAGCGAACAAAAGAGGAAATGTAATAAATTTTTCCTTACTCAGTAATTAATTTTTTCTATAAAATGACACATATTTACGGCTCATTGTGATAATAATTGAATGATTATATATTTTAGAACTAAAAATTTGGTAGAAATAAGTTTAAAAACAATCATGCATATACTTTTATTTTGTAGGAAATGCATACTAGAGCACAGACTCCATTTTATGACCATTCGACCAAGATGAAGCCTATTTGGCAACCTGATAAAGTATGATTAAACAAGAAGTTTTAAAGTATATTTTTGTTACTTGCTTTCTGTAATATGTGCTCAGTTTTAAATTGATTAATTGTAGGTCATAATTGACATGCAAAAAAATTGTAGATACGATCAATCAAGAAATGAACATAAGACCCTACCGAGAATACCGGTGCCTTTGCTTGATGTATGTGTTAAGTTTTATTCTTGTACTTCATTCTTGCAGTTATAGATGTTAAGTTGAATTAATTTATTTTCACAGGAAGGATTTGATGCACATTCAGAATTACAGCCGTGGCCTTCACAAAAACCAAAGGAAGTACAAAAATTTATTCCTCCTAATCCTTTGAAAAAGGTACTAATTTGCGCATGTATTTTTTCATTTATTTATCTATTTTCCTTTTATTTATTCAAAATAATTAAATAGAAAAGCCGATGTCATTTAATTTGATCCACACAGTCCACAAGTACAAAAACTATTAGAGAAGAATTGTTTGCACATATATCTTTGACCTTATGAAAGTGCTATTTGTAAAGATTTCTAAGATGGTAATGCTGTAACCTCCTTAAACAAATCATAAATATCAAAACTTTAAGAACAACCACAATGAGAGATTTTTATTTAGAAAAGAATAATTTAATTTTTTTCTGTTTGAAAACAAATAAAATGTTTTGTAACTGTAACTTTCAAAAGATTGGCATTAAAAAGTCCACATACATTTTTAAAAGACTTGGTGAATAGGATTGCACTTGCTTTACTACACTAACTATAGTTGACTATTTTTGTCAATTTTATTGATTTTAATTTTCAGATGCGTGGACAAAGGAAACAAGCTCATACAAATCTGAAGCAAACTGAGCCGAAAGGGGTAAATATATTATGCATCTATACGTATCTAAATATATGAATGTATGTGGTAGTGTGCGATGTTGTTCCTCAAGCCCTGCAGCCTTGCTGTACTTTCCTAGTTCCTTAGTTCAGAGCAGTCGACTAGATCTTTCTCCTAGGAAGTTCTACATCATTGACTGTTGTTGCTGCAGTTCCTTTTCCAGGTTTTTTTGTATTCCAGGTTATGTTGCTTCACATACAATTATGTTGTGGGTGGCTGTTTCTTCCTACTCATTGCATAATTTAAAAATGGGGTCTGAATTGAATATACCCGTGTTATGGAGATGTTTTCTAAAATGCCAGTGACTTGTGACAGTCACTCCTCTGAATTTAGCCCTCTCTAATTGTACCAGTGAAATAGTTAGTCTTTGTGCAGGTTGTTTTAGCATAAGATTATTGTATATTGCTTCTCTAGAGATTATCCACTTTTCCTTTTGCTGTGGTGCCATTCCATTCCATGGGTTTTCTTTATATTCCAAGTTGTCTCCATTGAGCAATTGCTTCATATACGATGATGTGGGTGGCTGTTTTTTCCTCCCCACTGCATAACCTACAATGGGGGGGGGGAGAGCATCATTGAATATACCCATGTTATGCAGGTGTTTTCTCAGATGCCAATGACCTTTAACAGTTATCACTCTGAGTTTAACCCTCTTTTACTGTAGAAGTGAGCACCAGTCTTGGTGAGGATTGTTTTAGCATAAGTTTACTGTATCTAGCACGTTGAGAGTTTATCCACATTTTATTTTGTGTTATCTGGATCCATTCTGTGATAGAGGATTCTATATTTGTTTTTGTTATCCAAAGAATAGGGTCAGAGTCATGCAGATCCTCCTCTGACTGATGTGTCTGCCTTCCATAACCTAAAATTTCTTGTGTCTTGGCTCCCAAGACCATATGTTTTCTCAGGTTTTGGAGATTTTGGATGCATTCACGTACCAGTTTTGATGTGATTTTTCATGTCATAATGCATTCAATAACTTTAAAAAAAATTAATATAATAATGGCTATTTTGTCTTGGTAATAAATTCATTCCAGAATCCTGGGGCTGCACGTGGATCCTTGTGACCTGTTATTGTTCTCTCTTTGCTACTTTAATTGTTTGGACACTCAAGGTAGAAATCCTCCTATAAAAGCAATTGACGATTTTTAGGGTGTTTCTTATTTTTTAGTTGAAACAGTATGCCAAGTCACCATGTCACATCAAATGCTAAATCAAAATAGCTACACTTTTTTCCAAATGTTTCCTGATGTTATCACTTGTCATTTGTTGGGTAACTCCGGTGCTTTTTTGCAAGTTATTTAGAAGTCGTGTGATGCGGTCTGGTGTGATGTAGATTTCAGAAAAACATTTTCTTTTGAACGTTTCGATCTTTATTGAGATCATCTTCAGGGCCCGGGATTTACAAGCATTGCTTACATTTAACAAATACATTTTGGGTGTGAAAAAGTGAATTTATACAATGCAAATTATATTTTTTTATATATTCAATCAAAGTATTTGTACTCGCCCAAAATGTTTGTTTTCTGTGTAATTGTGCCGTTATTGTGTGTCATGTTGAGAATATCTATGAGATATTGCTGTTTTATGTTTATATATGTTGGATTTTTAAGGGGTGGGAAGGAAGTCAGTATAAAAAAGACATTTTTGTATAAGGCGTCGGCTTCTTTCAGGCGAAAAGCGCCGACGAATTGAAGAAATGTGTTGGTATTGGTTCGCCCAGATTATCCTTTCAGGATTATATAGAAAGGGATGAATAGAAAAAGGAATGCTGAATTGTTGGGTAATTAGACTATGTGAAAAAATTTGATGTGATAGGTGTGTTATCTGTATTGCATTTGATTAATGATATTGGCATAGCAGCAACTGAGTTTACATGTTCTGTAATTGCTGCTGTGTTTATCTCTGTTGATATAAACCATTTCTAAGAAATTATTTTATGTTTATTTTGTTCTGTGTGTAATACTTTTGTATTTTTGAAGTCGAAATTGTGTTGGTTTCAAAATGGTGGGTAGCGAGTGCTGTACGATTTTGCTTGGGTTTTTGGCAATCATAGATATGTTGCTTTACTCTCTTGACCCCCCCCCCAGATATTGGGGTGTAAGACCGATGTAAGTTGCCGGACAGTTTAAACAGTTGATCTTGTAGATTACGTCAGATTTATTTGTTACTGGTGTGGGATCTTTAATTTTGGAAGAAAAAAGTGTTGTTTTATAATTGTTGAAAGCTATTTTAAAGTTATCGGATGAGAGAAATGTGTTTAATTGATGTGATAGGCCTTGGATAAATGGCATGGAAATGTATGCTGGTTTGTTTGTATTCGATAGATTCGATAGTAATAGTGGATGGTGTTAGTGTTGAGTTGTAATTGTTGATTATTCTGTTAATTATGTGTTTAGGGTAGAGATTGTTATGGAGGATCTGTTTTTACCAATCTGTGATTAATGTTCTCTCTGGTTGTTTTATTACAAGTATATCTAAAAATTGTATTTTTTTGATGTTTTCAATTTCATATGTAAATTAGGCCTAGGTGAAAGCTACTAAATGTATCTAATGTAGTTTGACGTCTTTTCACCACAAAGAAGCCGACATCATAAACAAAAATATCTTTTCTATACCGACTTCCTTCCCCACGCCTTCAAAACCCAACATATATAAACACAAAATAGCAAAATCTCATAGATATTCTCAACACAACACACAAGAATGTCACAATTGCACAGAAGACAAACACTGAGTGAGAAAAATACTTTGATTGAATATATAAAAAATATATTTTGCATTGTATAAATTCACTTTTCCACATCCAAAATGTATTTGTTAAATGTAAACAATGTTTGTAAATCCCAGGCCCTGAAGATGATCTCAATACAGATCAAAACGTTCGAAAGAAAATGTTTTTCTGAAACCTACGTCACACCAGACTGCATCTCACAACTTCTACCACACACTTTTTTGCAAGGCGAAGTTATATTGGTTGTCTGGCAGTTGATTTGTATTTTTTAGATTGTATTCAGTTTATCAACAACTTCTCCAGGATTTTCCTAAACCTAACTAAGAGACTAATGAGTATTTATGCTATATTTGGATGTGTTGATACAGTGCTAATTGAGATTTCATCCACAACATTGGAAAAATACCCTCCAGTTAGACACTCATTACACATTGTCAATCCAAAATGTGCAATCACCGATCTTTTTTATTACTTCTTTTGTCAATCCATCACAACCAGATTCTTTACCATTGTTGAATAGTGGGTGATTCCTTGGTCATTATTTCTTCGATAGTTTCTTTTAGGTTTGATGTAATTATGTATGCGTTTGTATTTAAAAAATATTCCATCTGTATCCATTGTTTGCATGACTTTTGTTTAATAACTATTTATTTGTAAGGTTTATGATGGTCCAAATTGGACATATGAAATGATTCAACTTGCCAAGCCTGCAGGTGTAAGTCTTAAGATAAAAATAAAATTCACTATACTATTTTGTTATTTGTATATTACTTTGAACATAATAATTGTTACTTAACCATTTTAACTTGTCGATGCAATAATCTATCATTGTCTGGTATATATTTTTAAGATATATGAAAAATCAACTAAATGGTCTTACAGTAGACCATCAGATGTGCATCTAACAGTAGTAAGTATTATCAATTATCTCCTTTTTTATAAAATAAAAACTTGTTGATATTTGTGCTTAAATTGCTTTTTATGCCTCAATTATTTTTATGCAGAATACAATGGCTAATTGATATTAAATTTTTAATGTTAGTTTATTGTAATATTTTATGATAAATAAATTTCAAATTATCCATTTTTTTGAAGGGCAATATGAGTATGGCTACTTCAACTACTGATATGGGATACTCCCAAGTAAGTGTCCTTTATTTATTTTTCCTCCCTACTCTTAGAATAAATATACAGATATAGTAATCCATATATGCATTTAATAGTTTTAATTGACTGTATTAATTATTTTAATTAATTTTACTTTTAATCTAAGATCTTGGTTGTGATGAAAATCACAAAAAAGTGTCCCACTGGTGATACTTACTTTTTCATCACGACCAAGACCTTAGATTAAAAGCATGTAGATATAATTGAGAAAATGTTATTTTTACTCTTTAGATTGTCTTATTTAGAATTTATGAAAAAGAAACAAAACATCAATTGATTGTCTATCTGCATTCGTAGTTTACATAATACGCATACTAGTACCTAAGTGCTACACAATGGACTTTATTGCTAAATGGAGTTTCCAGTCAAAAGTGACCTTTGTGAAAATTGTGGGGCATCACAGTATCTCAAGCATCTCATTAGGACTTACACCAAACATGTAAATTAGAGAAAGACACCACAGGACACAGTATACGAGGCTAAGAACTTGGAAAATCAGCAAATGTCAAGTCTTTCTGGGGGACAAACAGTTCAGAGGTTTATGAGGCGATTCTGGCATAAGTAATAGACAGGTTTTCGGTATGTTGGTGGGGATGTTGGCGTGCTGTGGGGAGAAGTTGGGTTTCTGAGCGCATTAAGATCCATAGGTCTGGGAGATGTGTACTTTTCAGCATCTCTCAGTATAGTGGGGTTTTTTTTATTCACATCCCTAATATTCAGCCTCTATAAATATGAGGATAGATAAAACTAACCTTGCATCTTCTCTCCATTTGTCGGTTGCAGCTGGGCTGAAGACCTCCTTGGCTGTCTGTATGCGCCCATAAAAAAAAGAAAGGAAAAAAAAACGATCTTTGCCCAATGACAAATAGATAAGTAAAAAAAAAAGCTTATGCTTTTTTATATTTCATCTAAACAAGTATTTCCAACACCTTTGAAAATGGTTACATAAAGAATTTGTACGAATTGAAATTGACATGTGTTAGGCCGTGTAGGTGAGTTTGTAATGGGCAATCATTTTGATTTTCTACCATCTGCTGGCTTAGCCCGAAAAAGTATCACCATCATAAATAGCATTTAGTATGGTTTTATTTGTTCCAATTTAACTATTAAACATGTTGAGTCTTTTCTTACAGAGGACTAGGAGTTGGAGATTTTCAATAAATTGTAATTCTCAAAACTTAGAATTATGTTTTAATTATGCCAATTAGAATGAAAACACTCATTTCCTTTTCATAACCATATTTGCTGCCCACCTCTATATTGTATTAGGCATTGCAACATAAATAAACCTTCAAAGATTTGTTGTTATATTGAAAAACGTAATGTTGAAATATTATTTCTAGTTACTACATTTCAACCTTAATTTAAAACACTAAATATCTATGCAACACAATAATTATGTATCTTTCTTTTTTAAGGGTGCAAATTTACCTTCTAATTCACATGGTCAAGGAATATCAGCTGTAAGTGTTACATTTCTTTTCTATTCATTAAGTATGTGACATAAAATGTATATCTCAAAAATACTGGCATCCCAAGGGTTCATACAACCTCATAGTTGACATACCCTCATAAAAAATCAATAAAAAATAAAAATGTAGGTAAAATTTTATTAATTTTAATTAATTAATTTACATAATTAATGTATTTATTTTTATTACTCAGAAGTACAAGGGAGCATTCTTGTCTCATCCTATATATCATTTATATTGCTGATCTATCTTTAGTGACTGGGAGATTTTTGGTGGCCCTGACAGGGGCCAGTGTTGTGTATTGTTGAGACAATGAATGAACAGGACCATGTGTGCTGTTGGAAGTTGTCCTTGACGACGTGAGCCATTTGGGTGAGGTCCAGGGTCATGAGTCGGTTGACTTTACAGCGATTGAAGGGACTCTGTGCAGCAAGTAGCCGTCGGCTGGGTTGAGAAGGCAAGTTCGAGGCTAATGCTTTGAGCCCTTGTTGTTATTGTCAGTGCGTCATTAGTGATTGGTGAGAGATCGTCGAGTAGACAAGTCTGAATTCAATGGGGCAGTGCCCCTCCTTATATATGATACGACTTACTCTGATTGACTGCAGGTTGGAGGGAGAGACCATTCCAGAACTGGTACTGTACTTAGCAGGTACTGTGGTAACTGCAGGTGCCCACCACATATCTACTCACCCTAATACAGCCATCACCTATTATGTGGAAGATAGCACAATTTTGTCCTCTAAGTGAATCCTACCTTATAGCTACTTCCACCATCCAAGAATATGTTGAAAAAATAGTCTTGCTCTCCAATGTGCATCAACAAGTGATACCATTCCATTTAAGTCAAATATTTAGGATTGATTATACCTAGACTGAAATCTGTCATAACCATAAATAAACTCTAAATTCACCAATTTTGTGGTCTGCTTGACCAATTAATATATTACAATTAATTAAGGTTTTGAGTTGAGATAAAAAAGTCAATGGTTTGGTCAGTTTGAATCACCGATCTTCAGTTAGATATGCCGCTGCTCAACCACTTGAGCTATCGTGGCCTCAATCCACTCAGAAACTAACGTCCCATCTCAACCCCACCATTTGAGTTTTCCTCCTTTTTTGCTATTTGGCCAGAACTACTAAAGGTAATAAATTATTTGAATTATATAGAAGAGACAATTTAAGAAAATTGGAAATTCTAACACTTCCTTGTTGTTATATATGTTTATGAATTTTACATGTACATAAAAATGTAAATGAATTTAAACTGGTATAATATGTACATAAATTTAACACAAGAAATAAATTAGTGTATTCCATTTAGAAGGTTGAGAACAACATGTCCACATTCGCTAGTAATGGCAGTCAAGCCATTTATAAAGAATCATATTATTATTGAAAAAGAAAGAAAGAAAAAGTATATACTTAAAATGATATACTATAATGCATATAATTATAGTTGTGCGATTTTCTAAAATAATATAATTATGTAACTTTTTTAAAGTAAACACATAAAACATTTTTTCTAACTGTATTATTATTTTATATATTATATCAACTAATAATGTATCTTTATTTTTCTTAAAGGGGATACATCTACCTTTTCCATCACATTTGGGAGGCGAGGTGCAAGTAAGTGTTTGACTTGTCTATTTATTATCATTACAGATTATAAACAAGATTTTTAAGTACACTGATAAAACATTTTACAGGATTTTTTCCCGCCTGACTTCTATTGGGAAAATGAAAATTACAATATAGCAGATATAGTAGGTATATGGTTAATTTCACGTTAATGTATAAATACAGGTGATAAAAAAATGTGGAGGCATTTTATCACTGCGTGGTTTTTTGTTTGTTTCTATAACATTGTTTGAATTCTTTCAGCCCACACAACACGAGCTACCTCGTGAAAGAAATTGTCAAGGAATGTCTCAAGAATGGGAAGCTAGAAATATTCATCAAGTAAGTTTGTCTAATTTTATATATCATTAATTGTCACTAAAACTTTGTATTTAAATTCCTGATTTCTATGTCTAGCAGCCACTTTAAAAAAATGATCTTAATGATTACAAATTTTGAATTATAAAAGAAATCAAAAGATTTCAGTGATTATATTATGTATTCTGCTTTAGGAAAAGGATGGAAAACCTGTGATACGACTGCGAGATGTCAATGAAGTAAGTTAATACTGTGGAATTGTCTAATTTGAAAGCAAATATGATAAATGGCTACCAAAAAAGTGCTGTTTAACAAAAAGTCTTTGGTTTTTTTTTTTTTTTTTTTTTTAAGGATGCGGAGCCTGCTTTTCTAAGACCGGACATCGGTGTCTATAGGCGAAGAGAATTGGATCCAATTGAAGTAAGGGAGTCAAAAAAACTTTTTTTTTTTAATTATTATTTGGCTCAATAAATTAAGAGTACGAGAGTGCCATCACATGTTTAAAATTAGATATGCTTACTTAAATGTTTCTATTGTTTATACTTTCATTGGTAATTCTACTTGTATTTCAATATTTATTTTAATTTCAGGAATACGGCCGAACAAAAGGCATTCAAAAGAAAATAAAAGTCACCAATTTCAAGAAAGATGCAAGTACTATATTATTTATTTAAACAAATTTAATCACATAAGCTGTCACAATCAAAATTTTAATTTATTTACATTTACAAATTAAATTAGTTACAATGTCAGAAAATAATATAGTATAGCTTTAAAGAAGGTACATGAAAACAAAATAGCAAAAAACTTAAGATTCTTAAATATTATTATTTAATTACCTAATTCTGTGGCCCACTTGAACAATTAATATATTACAATTAATTAAGGTTTTTATTTGAGATAAAAAAGTTAATGGCATGAGCGGGATTCAAGCCCACAACCTTCAGCTTGGTACGCCGCTGCTCTACCACTTGAGCTATCGTGACCTCGATCCACTCGGACACCAACTTCCCATCTCAACATGTATGCTTTGCCAAGCTTTTGGCGTTTTAAAAAAATTATTACCAAACAAGAATATGAACGAATAAATTGTAACCCCTCTTTTGTTGGGCTGACCTCAAAAAAGGGTTTACCAAATTTATGGCATGGCTCTTTTGCCAGGTTTTAAATTTAAAATGAACAAAACAAAAGATTCTTCATTCCAAATATATTTACAAATAATAAACAAACTCAAAGGATTAAAAGAAAACAAAATACTTTATTGGAAACTAATAAATAAACTGCGAAATAACAAAGGGTTTACCTCTCAACATGACAAAGAGCAAATTTTACTTTTAAAAATTCTTTCGGACAGCACCAAAGACAGGTCAGGAGTTCCCCCTCCTGAGGAAAGATAATCTGCTCCTGTCCTGCCCATCAGTATTGACCATCCATTCTATTTGGTTAATAATTGTCTATCATTTTTTTGTTGTTGTTCAGTTTTTACTCTTTAATTGTATTTTTATATTTATTGTTTATAATATTACCATGTCCTTATTCTTTTTGTATACATTATTTTGTGTTAATGGGAAATGTCTTTTTATAATGGATTTTGATCTGTAAATAAATAAATATAATTAACTGTCATGCACACACATTTAATTATTTAATACGAACTCCAATATAGCTTATTACAATTATTATTTGAAAAATGAAATCATTTAAAATTGCCTTCTGTTTTATTGAAATCTCAATTTAACCCAATTCAGTGCTGATAGTCATAATCGCCAATTTTCATTAGAAAAAAAAACCTATAAGTTAATAAATTTAATGCCAACTGGCAATATTTTATGTTTAATTGTCTACCCTAGTGCAACAGATATCCCATGCAACCAAATTCAATTAAGAAAGAAGCTTTTTATTAGATTTTATTCCTAGCAGTATTTATTAAAACATTTACATGCTTTTCATTTACCCATTGTTTGGTATGTTTGCAGGATAAAAAAATTGTCTATGATCCTCGATTTAGAACAGTTGATCCTTGTGTAAGTATATAGTATTAATGTGCATTTTCGAGTTGACATGTAGAATAATGCATTAATTTTTAAAATTCATACATTAATAAACCCAACTGTTATACAATTGGTGGTTAACCATGTAAGTTAATTAATTCGTCTTGTTTTACGTATGTTTAGAACAGGCTCAATCCTCCTTATTCAAAACATGTTACGGTAAGATGAAACAAAATCATATAAGTTTACAATTATTTTAATCTGATGTAAATTTATGTTTGTAGAAAAGGGAATTGCCACCACCGGTAAGTTTCAAATTTTATTTGACTGAAAATATACTGTAACATACATCAGAATACCTAATAAAATTCTACCTATAATATAAATTTAGGATACAAATCAGTATAAAAAAAAAGTTGTAGTAATGAAATGCCCCCACCTAAGTTTTTTTATTTGCCACTTATCTTATTCAGGCTTATAATTTTGTGTTTGCTCTGTAAATGCATTGTTGTTAAGCTGTGTGTTACATAGTTTTATTGCCCTATTTATATTATTTGAGTAATAATCATTTAATAAATTGAAATTCATAGTCTAAACTCTGTCTGCCTTAATTTTAACCCAGCCCAACCCTAATTCAAATCCTAACTAGCATTGTATCTTAATCCTAGCTTAACTAACATAACCTGCCCTTAAATGTAATTAATCCAGCCTTGATTATAGCCTAATTACTCCATTAACTCTAAATTCCCTATTACAACTAACTTGTGTCTAACTCGGAACCTTGCCCTACCTTAAATCCTAATCTTAACCTAATATAATCTGTTCCTAACCTTAACCCACATAACACATCACTAACTCAAACTTGACATTCCCTAACCTGCCTAAACATGCCCCTGACTCGAATCAACACATTTTGAATTCTAACTTTATAAAATACATCTCTAACCTAACTAGTCTTTAATCAACCCAATCTTAATCCTAATTCTAACCTAATCTGTCCTTAATTTTAACTCTAACCCAACCTTAATCAAAAAACCCTAACCTAACATTACACATCGCTAACTCAAACTCAAATCAATAACTCAAGAAATGTACCTTAAATTATGGCTTTTAACCAATATCCATCTAAGAATCCACAAATACACCAATATTTACTGACTCTCCACAAAAAAAAAAAAAAAAAAAAAAAAAATCACAAAAGAAATAGTTTTATTTTTTAAAATTGAATATGTGTTAGATTGATGGGAAGTTGATTCAGACTAAACCATTCTTTTGAGATTGTCTCAAATATGTTGGATGAGGATAATCGTTCAAACAGCTGTGGTGTTAAAATACACAGAAACACACGTTGGCCAATCATGTAGAAACAATGATTCAGAGCGTAGGAAAGACATAAAACATGATCTTGATGAACCACAGTGGCCAAGTAGTTAAGGGGGTTGAGATGGAAAGTTAGTGTCAGAGTAAAGAAGTAGTGAAAAATTGCTCCCCAGGTATAGATTATTATTAATTCTTCTACATTTTATTTTTTTTATTACAGCGAGCAAATATGGATTCACCGAAGAAACAAGATCAACTTCAATCAGGAGTTGCTGGGCAATCAAAGGTCAATATTTACATAATTATATATATATATATATATATATATAATACATGCATAGAATAATACCAAAACACATTAGATTATTTTTCTTTAATTCATAATTTACTATTGTACTGACATAATTATGTGTTTTGGTATTATTCTATGTATAGCTCAATATTATATAAATACAAGCAGATATTAATTTTTTTTTTAATTTCATGTTCTCTATAAATAGCAAAAGGAGCCTAGACCTGACATGGATTTCACTGGCAAAAAAGTAAGATTATATGTATATAAATTATGCCTGTTTAAATTATTTTCCCAGGACAGATCAACTTATTATCATTAAATTTATGAGATTATTTGTATAACTAGAAACCCTTCCCAGTTCGCTTTGCCCCAACAAAAAATATTCTCAAAAATTCTCAATAGTTTTAGAATATTTATAAATTAATTTCATTTCTCCAAAATGCTACATTTTTAGGTTAAAATCATCAAGACGTTTTTGCTTTTTAAGGTACAGCAATCGGATAGCCCCATTTGAAAGAGGGATAAATTTCCCATTAGATTAATAGTTTTTAAAATGATTCCTTTAAGCATTTCATTTTTTCAATCATGAAACAATCCAACTTTTGTCACTTCGGCTAGATCCTCTGATTCGATGTGGCTGTTGTATTCACAAAGGAACTTGCTTACTTAATTGTTACAATCTTTTCCCTTTGTTGTTACTATCCAATAATTTATTCCTAAACAGTGTTCTTATTAGCTCTACTTTGGTAATCGTTCACTATAGTTTACACCAACGAGGAGTATGATAATATGATATTTCCATTGCAGTTGTGCCGCTCGGGGTAATGCAGCCCAGGCAGTGTAGGAGTACCACGTTGACCAAAAAAATACTCTTGTATACACATTAGTCACATCAAATCGGAGTATTAAGGCACATTTTATCCTTCTTATTGATTTTTTCCACTAATTTTGTGTTTTTCTTAAAAATGGGACATTATTTCGTTGTGAAAGATAACTATTTTTTATTTTATTATCAATACGAATAAAGAAAAAGGAAAGCATTCGCCTTCTTATGAGAATGAATTTCTTATTCAACCTGAATTTTTCCACTAACGATCATTTTATCCTAGGAAAAAGCACATGGTTTTCAAGCTTAAATGCAGATTAAAACTCATGCTCAAATGACATAAACTGGATTTTTCATGATTAAAAACAAAATGAAATGCTTAAAGGAATCATTTTAAAAACTTATTTATCTAATGGGAAATTTATTCCTCTTTCTAATGACTACCAGATTGCTATACCTTAAAGAGCAAAAAAGTTATGATGGTTATTAACCTAAAAAAACAGCATTTTGGAGAAAAGAAATTAATTTATAAATATCTCTGAAACTATTGAGTATTTTTAAAAAATGCATAGATGCATAGAATATTTGTTGTAGCAAATAAACTGAAGAATCATCTACTTAGTTATATATATATATATATATATATATATATATATATATATATATATATATATATATACATATATAT
>CM077101.1:2281424-2301497 GCA_039619505.1 Cimex hemipterus | reverse complement strand
AGGATGATATATATATATATATATATATATATATACATATATATATAAATTTCTAATTTTGTAAATATAGTTTTTTCATATTTTATATTGCTTTATTTTGTTTCAGTTCCTTCGTGCTGTTTTACCATGTGTGGGTATTTATTTGTAAATTTTTCATTGTTAATTTAACATTGTTACAGTTCATATTAAATAAATTTTCTGATATGAAAGATCAACAATTGTGATTGTTATTTCCCATTGAATTGTTGGTATTTTATTCATGGAGTATCCAAAAATAATTCAAATCTAAATTAACAGATTAGATTTATTTGGTGCAAGTTTCAATTTTCAAAATTAAAAACAAATATTGCTTGAATAATTTTGAACAGATTTGGTCATGTAAGAAGTGTACAATAACAACGATAGATCAATGATAAATGCAGCATAAACATTTGTATGTTAGTAGAAGTAATTGGGAATAACAATGCTATAATTCCAGAATGATCGCAATTTCCGTGTACCTAAGGGAGCTCACCCAGAGGTAATTAATTTTATCTGAAAAATAAACTATTATATATGTCATATCATTTTTAGGCATTAATTTATTTTCAATTTTTTTAAAAATAAACTGGACACTATTTAAAGAATAGAAAAGATTAGCCATTTGTTATTATTACGAAAACTGTTGGATGTTGTATCTTATAAAATGTTTAACCTTTCCACTTAGGTAATAAGCAAACAGATTAAACAGCACATTTTAAACTTACAAATTTGTACTATCACCTAATCGAAGTTTCTATCTATTTTTCATGATTAGAATTTTCAATTGATCATGTTTGCAAATTTAAATTTATAAAAAGATTATTTAGCACAAATTTCAACTATTATTAATTGTTTTTATTCAAACCTGTCAATGTTTCAGCTTTTAATGGAACACCGAAACTTTTGCCAAAAGCCTGTAAGTAATGTTTACATATAGCTTAAAGATTTAAAAATAGTTTCAGAAGTAATATTTTTGACAAGATAAGTTTTGTTAGGGCAAAAATAACTTAATAACATGCTTACTGATGTGGCATTAAAATTTTCTGTTAATGTGTTCTGTTGGTCACTAGTATCGTGAACCTGTAGTGCTTTGTGATGCAGCTGCCATGGCCAATATTGGACGTCATCTCATTTGGTCCGAAGATAACCAACAAAGTCCATGCGAAGTAAATAAAACTGCTCAATCTATTGTTATTATTTATTAAGTACTTTTAATTAATAGTAATATGCATGTAAAATTGTTAACATTTTAACCCTCCAATCCATATTGTCAGAATAAAGAGTTTTATTATTATTTTTTTTAAATTTTCCATTTCTTTGGCACCAAATAGTATAGTAAATAGTGAAAAACAAAAATACTATATTCATAAACTTGCAGATTTTTAAACAAGATATTTTTTTGCTTTTGAGTCCAGTAATACCCCAGAACACAACTATAAGCACACAAAAAGTTTATTTTTTGATTGTTATTGTTTATAATACTTTCCAAACATTACAAACTTAGATATGGTACAACAATGATTTTTGTCTATAGTTTAGGGTCAAACAATTTTACATAAAAAAAGCCTGAGAATGAGACCACTGGCAAAAATGAAATTATTATTCTAGAAAACAGGCGTACTTTTTTTTTTTTTTTTTTTTTTTTTTTTGGTAGTCAGTTCATTTTTGTTGAGCACAACAATTGTTTTAATTAAACCACTTTGAGTTTCTACCATTCAACAGTATCACTGAGAAGTAGACATCATCATATGCTCCTTTTTGGATTCTTAACTTTCAATCGAGTGTGGCACCTAGGCTTGCTGTGGAAACTCAAAATTCACCTATTATTTCATCCTAAAATCCTATCTGTCCATATTTTCAAATATGAATCAGAACATCATTTCGGCATTTATTATTTCAAAGCAGGGGCCCACAAGGCAATTTTCTTTCTTTCCTATTCTTTATTCGGCTTCACATATATATACTTCACATATGCAGATGACACCACCCCCTTTAGAAACCTCTAAGACCATCTGTCCTTTTCAGATGAATGGTTGCAGAAATAGAGGATAAGACTTAACAAAATTAAATCCAAACAAATAATCATCACCTTCCTCTGTATCATCCCCAATATACTACAATTAAGTTCCTCCCTAACCAAAATAATATAACTCATTAGATCATATAAACTGTTCAAACAACTATTTGAAAACAACTTTTACTACAAAGGAAACACCCCATTTATTGTAAATAATTACTACAGCCAATTTGGACATATGGAATTGAACTGTGGGGATTAATTGAATGTTCTGACCTCAAACGAATCCAATTAGACCAGTTCAAAATCCTTTGAACTATTTCAGCTTCCTACTTCAAATCAAACCTTACTACCACACAAACCCAATAGTGCTATTATAGGAGTGTAATTAATTATTGGATTACATGAAAAAAGTTGCTTGTAGCACTATTGTAATATAATAAAAATAACAATCAAATTCATAACACCTACCAGATGTTGAAGGGTTAAATCGCCCATATATGGAATAAGCTAATTATCAATAAATTAAACAACAATTAAAAATAATTAATAAATAATTTTGCAGCTTCGAACAACAGTGGCGCCTAAAGAGGACAAGAAAATGATAAAGGTAAATAGATAAGAAACAAGATTATTAATAGTTTTCTTGGGTTTTATCATATTTGATATTGTTATTATTGTTATTCTATGGATCTTGAGGATGCTAAAATATCACAAATGCAATAGTTTCAGATTTTAGAAGGCGGAATTTACAAATCAGATACTGCAGCTCAAACTGCAGAGACTGTTAACAGGGTAATGTTATGTACATAGTGGTTATGCTCAACTATAAAATCTAAGAGCTGGATACAATTTCCTGTGTGCTTTATATAGTATAAAAAATTCAATCCTGATATTGATTTTTAAAATCTAAAAAATATATACAAATAAAAATATTATACATTTTTATCTGAAGTCAAATTTAATAAATAGAAAAGGTGCCGAATGAGAAACTGTTGAATGCTTAAGCTGTTAATCAAACTGGTTGTAGACTGTTAATAAGTAATTCTTGTTAATAAATTATAAGATAAGTAATTAAATATTTTTATTTATTTCTTTTTTAGGGAGTATTGTGTGAGTTCACAGCCAATGTCCCAGGTGTTGATTCGAATAAGGTGCGTAAACAATACTAATATATATATATATATAATTTACATTACAGTTGATTAAATTAATATTGACAAAAAGCAAATAGTAACTATGAAAATCAAAAAAGAAAATATTTAAATCACTTCTTCCACTGTATTTGCCAACCCCATTGGGTGTTGTAAGCAATGGGGCAAACTACAATTTCAATTCTTTCCCATATTATTCAAAATTTTCAAAATTAAAATTGTGTCAAGTGCTATGTCGAAATTCAAACCCAAAACTGCTAGCATTGCTAATAAAAGTAGAATGCCCTTACCACTTGGCCACCGTGGCCCCTTATATTATTAATGGTATTTTAATAAAAAATCGAATTAATAAAAAAAAAGTTTAATTTTCAACCAATTAATTTGACGCTAGATGATATATTTATATTCTTTAAATATCGATACTATATTGTTGCTTCTTTGTTAAGGAATCAAGAGCAACTACACCACAACCCACTGCACCTCTTCCACCAGTAAGTTTGATGTGTATTTTATACAATTAAACAGAAAAAAAATTTCTAATGGGGTTGACCCACATTCGTTTATTTTTCTTAATTTTCGCATATATATCTAACGATTTAGCAAAAATTTTCTTCTATTATTCATAATAGAAAAGATGCCCTTTTTTGTTTGCTTTAAATAACTTCAAATTAATAATATAATTTCTATACTATCGAAAATTCGAGTCTGAAAAAGAAAGATGATATTGGTTAACAAACTTAGTTTGTAAATGAATCATTTTAATTATTTATTCTTTTATTATATTAGAAATTTATAAAATTAATTATGCTCTATTGCGCAGACCACAGAAACTCTTGCAGTTCCTCTGGCCCCTGCTGATGACACTGAAGAGAAAATTGTAAGTTTTACAGATACGTAATTTTTAATCTATAATTATTTACTGATTTACTCAACTATGTTCATGGATGTATATAAACATACATATATAGAGCTGAGCTTGTAACTTCTCAAATTTTACTGGTAATTCCCAGCTTTTGAAATTTACAATAAATTACTAACATGATTTGAAAATTGCTCACTCTTGGTAGCCTGGGCCTTGGTTATCAATCAACAGCTCCCAAAGATATCAGTTCCTAAAACCAAACCCAGTTGGTCTCTCACCTCACTCTTAAACAAATTCTTTTCTATTTACATATCATTCACTCAGGTTGGTGGATTACTTTATATTCCTCCATCTCCTATGCACACTAGGGTACACAAAGCAATGCATATACCAGTACAATGTACTATAAAACAGCCCTTTTTCCATCAAAAATCAGAACAAGGGACCCAAATACTCACCGCCATGCTCAATCACTCTTTTCATATCAGGTGAAATGGCACACATCAAGCAACCTTGCATTTTATGCATAATCATATTCTTAGCCTCAGAGGGCCAATCGCAAGGAACAGATTCAGAGGGATGTTTCCAGCCTTAGTTGTCTCATCTTTTTTTTTTTTTTCTCCATAATACGAATCCACACGGGAAAAATAGTTTGTTCATTTATAATTTATATTCAATAAACAGAATATGATTAATCTTAAGCAAATCTCAAATAATTGTTTATATATCATGTTATATTTTTGTAGAATGTCTTAGTACCAGTGAAATCAAGAAGTAATCACAGTATAGCTTTCGAAAATGTAAGTCATAATATTTTTATGTTTCAATTTAATGTTTCAGTGTAAAAACGAGTTATTTAGTTGCACAAAACCTCATTGTATGTGTTTAAATTTTACTAGTGAATTATTTTAGAAAATGTTGATAGTCTATTATACTAGTTACCTACCTACCTACCTACACAATGAATAATAATTCCATGTTAAATTATTTCTGGTCTATACTGGAAATGCAAGTATGTATTAGGTGATTTTGTACAAAAGCTATCGTAAACTTTACACAAACGCATTATCTTTAATTACTTTATTTTCCGTATCTTCAAATGCAATTGGTACCTGGGTTTTTCTGCTCTTACCCCAGCAGGATGGAAAGATGGAAAACCTTTTCTATATTTTCAGTGACTCTATGTGGAATTTTTTTTGAATGGTAAATGGTGGAGGCCAGAACACCTTGAACTAGAGACAGTCAAAGGACTGAAAATGTCATCAAAATCTTGACTGGGTCTCCTAACAGCTGGATGAGGATGGCAGCCTTCATAAAAATGTGCTGTGGAAATAGGTGATGCTTGACCATCAACTAAGGTCTGGTAGAACAGGTGATGAATCTGGATGTGGGGTGGCTTATAATTCTTAGTAAGTGGCCCCATCCTGAAGTATTGCTCATAGCAGTTTCGGGAGGGGAAAAATTGCCGGTTTTGTGTAGCGGTGTTTTGGTGGGTGCAAGTCCCACACCCAGGAGTTTACCTTCATGATTAAAATAGCTCCCTCCCATAGACAAAAATGCAATAAACATCATTTGAGGCATTAACACATCATCGAAGATATATAAGTGTTGTAATGGCACATCACATACTCCCATTTACTTTTAAGATTGCAAGCATCATTAATATTTATTGTACTTCATCACTAATACTAAACTTACTTAAACTTTTACATTTCATAATATTTGGTAATGTTTATAGAACAATTTGGCACCTAAACAAAGTGTACCCAATGAAATAATTGGAGAAACGGTAAGCATTACCACCAATGACTGATATGATAACTTTTTTATTTATTTTTTAATCTAAAATTTTGTACCATCGCATAAATTCATTTTTTTCTACATCAGGACGAATTTCATTAATAATGACTAAAGTTTAATACAACTTCCTTTAGGTTATGAACAGGCTTTCCTTTTCCTAATTATCCCTGTCTGAACCATGCCCAACCATCACCCTTTTTTTTTCCATTTTCGGTCCTTTCACCTCAAAAAAGCCGACTCCTCGTATAAAAATATCTTTCTATTCCAACTTCCTTCCTCACCCATTCAAAATCCAACATATATAGACATAAAACATCAATATTTCACTGGCACTCTCAACACGAGACACAGGAATGACACGTGTACACAGAAAACACTTTGATTCAACCTAAAATTTTTAGCATTGTATAAATTCATTTTTTCCCACATCCAACATGTATTTGTGTAAACAATGTTTATAAATCCCAGGCCCTGAAGATGATCTCAATAAAGATCAATGTTGACATGATAAAGAAAATGTTTTTCTAAATCTACATCACAGCAGACTGCACCTCACAATCTCCAAATAATCATTGGCAAACGGCCACTAAACACCACACATTTACACACACGTTTTATTTAAAGTTTTCAAAAATGAATTTGCTATTTGCTAATAGAAAATGCTCTGTAATTATCAGAGATCATATTCACACTCACACACACAAATTTACCTTACATATCTACAGACCAAAATTGTGAGAATGGAAATGTTCACTGACCCCTAGATATCAAAAATAAATATCCCAATTTACAAAAAACAAAGTTTTAATACTGTTAGTTGTGAAAATGTGATATAATGTTGTTTAATCATCATGTACAGAAAGAAAATGAAGTGACAGAAATGGCAGGCCAGAAGGCTGATTCTGAAGAGGAAGAGGTAAGTTGCATATAGTTAATCCATTTAATAAGCAAAGATGGACATATCAATTATGAATTGTTCTTCTCACACAATATTGAGTTTTTTGAAAATTATTTTGTATGGATAAATGAATATAGAGCACAAAACCGATTTATTACTTCATTTCAAATTCTTTTTGGATTAAACTCATTCTGAGTAATTTGTATAAATTGACAATCTGTCCTAATCTATTTTGTACTGATATTAAATTGAATAAATCTGTTTCCTTAGGTGCATTGAAGTACTTTCTTTCTAGCCATGGTCCATCGCATTCAGAAATTATGGTCAACAGCTAGCTTTTTTTGGATGAGTGGCCAAAAAGCTGAGCAGGCTTTAGAGAGTGAAGACCCCGCATTACAACCATTAGCAGGTCTTGGCCTTCCCAATAAATGTATGCCAGAAATTCCTGTCATCTCAGGCTAACTTCAATGTGCAAGCTCCAAGAATAATATTTACACTGTAGTGTACACCATCAAACCACTTAAACTTAGATCTTTTGACCTTTCAGCTTGTGCCTAATTGTCCATCCAATCTTTGCTGACACTTCCACCTCCTTTCTCACAACATGACCACCCCAACTTCATATTGGTAACTTCATTACGTTTACAATGCTCGCTTCTTTGTACAGATCAACTTCTTTTGGTCTGTCTTGGGGATGGTCAACGTTTAAGAAGCATACTTGCTGAAGTATTGGGCAGATGAGGGTTTTATGGTCGATCTTTGTGTTCCTGCTTTTCTGAATTTGCAAGCAGAGCTGCTGAGAAATTCCTTGTTGCTTTTCATATATTTTAAAAGGCAAAATAGATTCTATTAGCAACTATGATACTCAAGCTGATTTCCTGGGAGATGTCATTAAGGGAGTTAATTTGGATGCCAAGATTGATAAATTTGTTGACTTTCTGAAAGAAATTCAAATTAATTGGTTAAGAGGGCCCCAAAAAATAGTAAATTTTCTGAAAGAAGTTAGAGCCCACTTGCAGTCTAGCACTTCATGATGGCATGATGTGGAATTCAAACCTAACTGAAGGGATCTGGACTACTATGGACTTATTTTTTCTAAAACCTATCTTACATTTTCCAATCACCCTGTCAGCCAAGTGGGGTAAGCTTGTTAAAGAGGATGCTCGACTTAACACAAGGCGTGAAAAAAGTAAACATTAAAAAAAAAAATTTTAGCCATCTTATTAACATGAAAATTGCTTCCAATGTCTATTGAGGATAAAAAAGATTTATTTAATAGATGTCTATGTCATCTGAATAGGCCATCTATATTCAACATACTTGTATTTACTTTTTTTTTGTAATTTGCAGTGGACCTATATAAATAAACTTGTTTTTATTTACAGGATTAATTATCAATTTTAAAATGAAGAATACACCCCACACACACTATGGAATATATTTTTATGGAGCTACAAATTATGGAATGTCTTACAAGCTGTGAATCCAGCTGTTGATCTAATTGTTTCAATTGCAAAATTCCCAAGAAATTTATAAATTTTTCGGAACTAAACAATTTTCTTATTTCAACATAAGTTTCTACCATACTTTATTGTATCAAATGAGTAAAAATATAAATATATATTTATTTTTTTGGAAATAATGTTTTCTTTTTTGGGAGTGGTTGTTGACTCTCCTAGAGATATACCTTTTGTACTTCTTGTATGCATTTTATTGCATTATGTAAATATGTAGTATGGTGATTGTAATAAATATAATTAATTTACATTTTTCTTTTGAAACAATTGATGAAAAATGAGAAAATCAAACAAAACGGGAATCGCAATGTACCAACAATTGTTGATAATCACATTTGCAATGTTTTTAACTGAGTAAATTAAACATATTTTTTACAAAGGCATAATTGATTATTTTAATTTAAAAGAAAAATCACTTTTATATTATGGTGATAGAGGCATTTTTATTCAAGAGACAATCGTTAAAAGTTCGATATGAGTTGTTAACCAACATAAAATAAAATATTTATTTTTGCTACAAAGAATCTATGACACATAGAGCTTCTTGCTCTCTTTCTATATAAACACAAGGCATTTCATTGTTTGTATGAAGATTTTTATTCACCTTCTCCATGCCTTGGGTCTCCCATGCTAAATTTCTCGCAGTCTCTTGTGAGAGAACTAATTAATTTTACAGCATGTATCTGTTTTGCATTATTTGCCTCTGTTTTCAGTTTCAAGAGTTTGGAGGAAAGGGGAAAAACAGCAGTTGCTTCAATTAGAGCAGAAGATAGTGATGAAATGGTGTACCAAATTAATCTTTATGTAAGGGTAGAAAAGAAACGGTTAATGTCTGAAGTCATGATATCTCAACTGGTTAGAGCAGCGGCTTATTGACCTGAAGGTCGTGGGTTTGAATCCCGCTCGTGACACTAACTTTTTCATTTCAACTAATACCTTACATAAATATTCATTACTTGAAAGAACTTATTTGGTCAATCGGACCTCAAAATATAATGGCATCATATTGAATTTCATGTATCATTTCTTAATCAACCAGGTAAGAAAAATAACATGAATATTAAGGAAATTTTGGAAAACAGAGCGCTCTGAAGCTGATATTGATGAAATTGCAACTAGGAAGGAGGGGAAAGGAAAATTTTTCATGATTTACAAATCACCATAAAAATCATTGATAAAGCTTTTTATTTTGTAAAATTCAATCTTTGATAATACAGTTATGGTGTCAATACAAGAGAAGCTTTCAAAAAGACAACACCTGGAAAGCAAAGAGAAAAATGGTTTTAATAATTAAGAAAAATGATTGAAAAAACATGCATTGATCCAGAAAGCTATTTCAACAATAATTATGTATTGTTACACTAATTGTGGTTACCAAGTTACCAACCAGGTACCACGAGTTCAAAAAGGACCTCATTCTCCAATTTGCAGCCAATCAGCATAATGGTGTAATTCCACTTGGAACAAGTGACGAGCTGTGTCGCCCCAACCGATACACTGCTGATAATTATTGGCATCGTCCTGGAGTGCACTTGTTTAGATGCTTAGGCAAAGAATACATGTAAGCAACACAGTGCCTAATTGCATATCGAATCATTTATCACATATTGCATTGTTCCAGTGTACACCAGGCCCAACTCGCAAGGGGATGAGACTATCACCAGCAGATTGTCCATATATGCTTGAAGTTTTCCATCACTAGGCAGCTGTAGCTCTAACATAGAACTGTAAAGGATGTTCCAGAAACAGGGTTCACAGTCTGACCCCTGAGGACACCCTTGACTTACATGTCTCAAAATTTCAAATTTGTTGGTTTGTAATCTCAACCTTCTCTCAAAACAATAAAATCATTGCTTATCTGGTCGCTACCAGGTCAATAGCAAAGCACTCGCAGCATCAGCCTCGCTTTCACCTTCTTGGCAGCCGACTTGCCCACCCTCTACCACACTCGCCTACCTGCTGCACGAGCCCTTTTTTTTCTGCCAAGTGTACCAACACACTGTAACCACGGCCTCAGACTCAAAAACACCGGCCTTGTCAGAGCCACCAAAACTCCCAGTCACCAAACAAATATTTTTGAATTGCTGACATTTTGATTAATTTACCTGAAGGATTTACTCGAACGGTTAGTGTAGATTCTGGATAATATACTGGTGTGTATTGCACTTTGTCATACAAGTCCTAAAATGAAAAGAATTAAAGAATTTACTTATTAAAATTATATAGCAAAAAAAAGTACCTCAAGAGTGTATCCTTTGGCATACTTTAATCCAATTTTTTCTAATGTTGTTACAAATTCATATGGTGAACCATCGGTGCGGCGACTGTATATTGCAATTGCATACGAGTATTCAGTATCATTTGCAGGAGTTACTTTTCTTGTCCACACTTCAATTTTGTTTTGCTTAAAAAAGTAATAATAAATTTAAAAATGTGTCAGAAAACTCCAGTTCAAATAAACTTAAGGACAAACATATTTCACATACTCTTAACACTCTTAAACCTTGAATGCCTAATAGATCTTGGTTAACAGCAATTATCTTTTTGTTTTTAAGAATATCAGCATATTCTGGTCTTATTTTGTCTAGGTCAGTTGACATTAACAGAGGGGCAGCTAAAATTGACCACAATGCCATTTGTACCTTAGACTGGTCGTAACTTAACCCAAAGTTTCCAATAAGCAACTGAAAAGGAATAATACATTTTCTTTAACATAAAATGCTTTGACTTTAGTTATTAAAATATTTATAAAGATATCAAATATACCATGTCGGGATCATTCCAATGCCCTGGTCCAGCAAACTGTGCAATGTAGTCCTGCTTAAGAGCAAAATAATCTAGTATATCTGTGACGCTTTTCCACGAGTCTTCGATGTCTTCATAATTTCTCCAGAGATTGCAATTTTCTGACAAAATTGAAAAATCTGTCTGAAAGACAAACGTATACATACATATAATATTTTATGTATATATATTTTTAAGTAATATTATGGGGGCATCGGTTGCTGCAACGGTTTAGGTGTTGAAACAGTGCTCATCACTTTAAGGTAAAGGGAGAGGGAGAGAGGGAGAGAGAGAGAGAGAGTAGTAATAATATTATGGTAAATAAACATTTTTTCTTTCACTAAATTTTTAATTATTTTAACAGCTTTTACTTAATTATATAAATACTGAATTAATTAATCACAATTTTTTCAAAATGAAAAATTTGTGTCACAGACGAGATTCGAACCCACGACTTTCGGCCCCATATGCCACTGCTCTACCATTTGAGCTACCGAGGCTTCAATCGCCGATGCCACAAACTTCTCATTTCGACTCCCTGATTTTATTGCAATTGTAAGCAAATCATGGCTTCATATAGAAACACTTTTTATTAATGATTGTACTACATTAGTGGGACTGTATACGATTCAAAGGTGTTATTCTAGATCAATACTAAATTTTTAGCTCGCTCAAGTGGTAGAGCAGTGACGTATTGAGATAAAAGTCGTGGGTTAGAGTCCCGCCGATGACACAAATTTTTCATTTCAAAAAAATTGTGTACAAGTAATTGAGTATTTTTTCTTTTGTTCACTTTAACTTCATAATCTCATAAAGATAAATAAAATAATATCAAAGTTCTCGACTAAATATAGAATATTGTTTTCAACACTGGCATTGGATATGAGGGATAATGGACGAGGAGGTCTCAATTAATTGGGCCAAATGGGTGAGGAAACTAATTATTTGATAAATATACTTAAATTATATTGAGTTGAGGAAGGAAAATAATGTCACTAGTTCATAAAGATACAGCTCTAGAGCTCTTATGATTACCATCCCATGATGGGGAAGGAGTAAACTGGGCCAATCTTTCCCCTGTTCCTATTAGTCCAACTCTATTCAGGAAGTAGTACATTTATAAATTGGGCCACATAGAGCTTTAACGTTTACATCCCCCCAATTTATTATTATTTAAAATTATTTGCTTTATAAGTATAAATAATGTTGATTTGTGCAAGGGAAATCATGTTATTAGTATTTATATATACATCTTTATATTATATTACACATATACATTTATTAAGTTGGTTCAAACAACTAATCATAACAATTTGCACAGTTCCTAATCATTGGTCGAATTTCCAGAGCGATGAACAGGTTAAAGCATAAGCAAAATTTAAATTGGCAGAATTTACAATTGCCCTTTGAGGTAATCAATGGATTCTTGGGTCTATGGATGTAGATAAGGTTTTGGCCATATAGTTAGGATTGTGTAAATGTTGGAATCAGAATTAATCAGAGTTCATTGACAAAAGGAATGTTGAAATAACTGTGTAATGTGAGGTTTGTGTCGTAGTAAGAAGCATTAATAATTTGTTTGACTTTTCCTGGGTAGGATTAGATGCGCTGGATATTGCAATACTGCCTTGTATAAAGTTTACAAAAAAAAAAAACCGAAAAAAAAAAAACGAGAAAATTCAAAAAGGTGGGATTGGGATGGGAAGTTAATGTCCTAGCGGATCGAATGGTAGAGCAGTGGCGTATCTAGCCGAAGGTCGCGGGTTAGAATCCTTCCGATGACACTGACTTTTCTATCCCAACCCAAACCTTAATTAATTGAAAATAATTTATTTGTTCAAGCAGAGCACAAAATCTAAAACAATATAATATTAATGATATTTAATAACAAATATTAATTCATATGTGAACATGAGATGAAAAAGTTAGTGCCACGAGCAAGAATCGAATACAGGACTTTTGGCGAAGTCACAACAGTTGGTCAGAGCAGCGATGTATTTAGCTGAAGATCATGGGTTCGAATCCCACTCATGACAACTTTTACAACCAAACCAAGATCTTAGATAAAAAGTATAATTAACTGACAAAAAATATATTTGTAACAAAAAGTCGGCTTGAAAAGGGGAGAAAATATAGCATAATCTACTAATTAATTGGAACACGCTGTACTGTTTGTCATTCTTCATACTAGTGTCTGACATAGTATTTAAAAAAAAATCTTATTAACATTAACTGTTGTTTTTGTAGCACTAGCATTTATGCAAGTTAGCATTTGCAATAATTAAACTTACCGGTATACTTTCCCTATCTGTGTATGCAGGATAGCTGCAGGAATAAACAATAGGATGTCCTGTCTGGTTTAAAATCTTTTTAAACTTTTCATAATCTAGAAAAAACTTATGTTTTATTAATCACTCTGGTATTGTGTTATCTTCCCGGTCTGCCATGTTAGACAAAACCCAATAAAAATGGATGAGACATATAATGTAGATCATATATGCAATACTTACAATTATATTTTTAGGTTTTCATTTAATTAAATATTAGACATAGAAAGATGTTTATACCTGTTGCGTACTCTTTTCCATAATAGTAGCAGCCGTCTACT
The DNA here is from genome assembly GCA_039619505.1 of Cimex hemipterus. NCBI lineage: Eukaryota > Metazoa > Arthropoda > Insecta > Hemiptera > Cimicidae > Cimex > Cimex hemipterus. Next base: position 2,287,836 of record CM077101.1, on the reverse strand, counting down.
TTTAAGTAATCAATTTGCCATTCAGCAAACATATGTGCATCCTCTTTTTCATAGCCGTATAACCCTGGATAGCCAGCACATGTTTTATTACCATAATTTTCATAAATTCCGAATTTTAGCCCTTTCATGTGTACCTTTGAAAACAAGATGTTTGTTACTAAATATTGTACAAAAACTTAAATACATAAAAAATCAATATATCATATTCACAATATCAGTTAATTTCTTAATAATAATTGGCCCAAGTAAATAATGATCTATATATATTACTATATATCATTCACATATCTACTTATAAATTAATAAAGAAACAGCTGCATACCAGTTAAAATAAAATTTGATTATTTATCAAGGATGGACTTGATTAAAATACGAACGTGTTAGTGAAAAATTGAACGTTGTCATTACAATAAACTTTTTAAATTTGTCTCTGAATTGTTTCAATAGTTATAATTGGTGAATATGTTTAATAGGAAACAAGCAATGATATAAATAATAATAATGTACTTACATAATTAATTAAGGATACCATGCCATGAGGGAACCTGGTATAGTTTGCTTGCAAATTACCGGTACTTGTTCTTTTCATGTCTAGCCAACAGTCATCAACAACAATGTATTCATATCCAGCTTCTAGATATCCATCTCTTACCATGGCATCTGCTGTTCTCCTTATTAATTTATCACTGTAAACATAATGCATAATGCTTGTTTTATGGTGTGTAGCAAAAAAAAAAAAAAAAAAACACATGAACATATGCACATTTTTTAGCATCATTTCTTAAGATGGGCCAAGGCATACGGATCGATGGAAAGGGATTGATGGGGCTTTTTGTAATAGCTTTTCGTTACTTCTGCAACAAAGGGCATATTAGGGTCTCGATGTAGGACGAGGTTTGATATATATATATATATATATATATATATATATATATATATATATATAATAAGGACGAACAATTTTTCTTAGGACTTTTGATTGAAATCTTTGGATGTGTTGGAAGTTGGAATGGCCTCCAGAGTTTGATACCATAAGGCCACATAGGTTTGAGAACCATGGTATATATTAATCTTTTGTAATTAAGTGGAAGTTTGGATCATCTGTCAATTAATGGAGATAACAGTTTGTTACATGCTTTTAGTCTTTTCATTTTTGTATTGTGTATGGATTCCAAGTAAGTCATTGGCCCAAGTGCTCCTTGTGGGTTGCTAGCTGGGATAGGGTAAGATAGAGGATATTGCTGTGCCCTGACTAACTCTGAAATAACGGTCAGACAGGTACATTTTAGGATAAGGTAGTAGATACACTTAAGCTTCCATAGGAGGCCCGGCCGGGTGCCAAACCAGGCGATGACATTGATGTTCTTTAATTCATACATATATATTTTCCCTAGGTACAAACCATTTGCTTGGTTGGGGTGACAAAGTACTCGATAGTCGTCTATCATCATTGTAACTAATCTCATTGAAGGTCGATGGGGTATGAAATATTCCACTATCAGGCCTCTCACATTAGACATTCGCTTTCATTATAACAAAATGAGAAATCTAGCAAGTACTACATACAATAAAATAGTCGGGTTTTCTATAAAAATCGGACCTTGGGGCCTAAAGACTCATTGCAGTACACAGGTGCAGCCTTTATGCTGGATTTCATTCATACATGCTCTTTATACATAGCCAAGGAATGACACCCTTCAATTAGGTGGGATACATACGCAGGTTTAGTCCCAAGAGTGTGTCAACTTGGATGAGGATGATCCTTCTTCTACGTATGAGATCCTCGTAGGGCTACATATGAATAGTGCTCTTAATATGCGAGAGCTTCTCCGCCGTTCAACCCATCATTGCTGCTATTTCATTTTAATTTTGTTTTTCATATCATTTTTAGCATCATCGGTCCCTCAGCGCGGTTACTGTAGTCCGTGACAAGTTCCCTGTCAACCATCTTGTTGTACTCTTGTTGGAGAGGTACCACGAAATGGAGAGTCTCGGTTAAACCCTGGCTGTTATCTATTAACCCGGACATATACATATGTCTGGCGGGTAACGAAAAGGCGGATGAGGAGGCTATGGAAGGGATATCCTAACCTCCGGATTTTACCACTGTGATCCAGCTCTTTGACGCAAAAAATGCTTTAAAAACACAAAGTAAGTCAGTGAGCCACATCGGCAGAGAAGCTTTCATATATCAAAAGCACTGGCGATAGGTGGTACTCAGAAGAAGGTTCATTTTCACCCGATTAACGCTACGATAACGATTCTGTCAAAACCGCTACGTGTGTCATCGATCTAAGGGTAGACCATGCGAGGTTGCCTTTTGGGCAATAGCCCGCGAAGGTAGCCGGCATGCATTTTCTCGATGTGTCCCACCTAATTGAAGGGTGTAAACCTTGGCCCTTTAGTGACTGGGCGTTTTTGTGGACCTGACGAGGTCCGGTGTTGTTTGGAAGTGTGGCGTTGGTAGCCGATTTCAGCGGTTTGCCAGTTGCCAAGACGGCTGTGTTGAGAAGTACGAGGTTAATGCTGAGAGTACTCTTGCCATCGTCGTAGGTGCTTCATTAGTGATTGGTGAGAGCTCGTCGGGTAGAGGGTAGTGACCCTGCCTATACGCACTGCAGTTTTTTGCTGATTCGCTGCAGAGTGGAGGGCGAGATTATTTCAGAACCGGTAGTGACACCTAGCGGGTACCGTGGTAACTATAGGTGGCCACAACAGGTCCATAAAGAGAGCGCGTAGACATGCCACCGGATATGAGAATTGTTTTTGATCCCGGCAATGAATGGAAGGGTTCCATGTTCTGATTCTTGGAGGGACTAAGGGTTGATTTATTATTGCAGTAATGATAGGTTTGGCCGATAGCCACCCTAACGGAGTGAATGGGATGTAAATAAAAATGAATGTATTTAAAAGTGAGAATTGGTTTGGCTTTAAGGATTGATCCCTTTAAGTATTGGGTGTTGAAATGACTAGATGTTATTAGCACCAAGCGCTCAACCTCAGTGGATAGTCAGATAAGACCTCAGTCCGGGGTACCACACCCAGTGTCGAGAGCCTTCTCAAGGCTTGCCGGTAATTCATTGTTAAGTACAAATGCTGGAATTGCTGGTTTACTGCGAGAAGTGATAGGCTCCACTCTGTACACGTGTGTACATATGTACATGAATTGCAGATTTGAGCTTATATAAATCAGCAATCAGCCCACTCACTAATGCACCAAAAAGTCCCGGGAAATAAACTGCTCAAAAATGAATAGGAATAATGCCAATTTTGTTGTATTTACTTACCCTATCGTTTTTATTTTATTTTTATTATCAATTTTATTACAATTTATTAGAAATTATTATATTGAAGGAAAATTAATTAAGGGATTTTGAACAATAACAAAAGGTTTTAATTCTATACTTTTGTTTATGGGCACAATAATATAATTAATACCGTGTATAATGTCCTTTATGTAATTGTACAGGCATAATTGAGTAAGTTTGTCACAAATTTCACGAGGAATTTCACACTAGACATTTTCCAACGCTGCACTCAGTTGGTCAACTGTCGTATGGTGATCAAAAGCCTTCTTTTCTGCAACACATTCCGCATGTACGCAATGGGATTAAGGTCTGAAGACAATGGGGGAAAGGGCAGATGCGAAATTCCCAGGTTTTTCTAAACAATGATGAACAACTCTGCCTGTATTGTCATCCAGAAATCGAAAATCCTGGCCAGTGAGACCCTGGTTTGAGAGATCGATAATTTCTTGGACCTAACGGACTGCGGTGAGGTTGCCTTCAACAATATGGGGTCCAATTCGTCCTCCAGAGTAAATTCCAGCTCAGCCCATTACACCGCCTCCTCCAAACTGCACTGAAAGGAGTACGAACTGGGACATTTTAGTCATTCCCGTCTCTTCGGCACGTGCTATCACTATATCACGGATAGAAACCCGACTCATCAGTAAACATAACTTCATTCCAATTCGTGTTCCCCTGAGCTTGAAGGTAGCGGGCTGTTAATGAAGGTCGTTTCAAAGGGGAATACGATGTGAGGACAAATTCCCACAAACGATTCGTTTATAAAAGCCTTGACAAAACATTTTGTTCTTCACTTAGGATTTAGCAGGCACTATGGAAAGAGTTCCGTTTTGCAGCAATGGTAGGTGAAGAAGTGTTTCAATATAATTAAAAAATAAAAATAACATCGATTACTAAAGATAACGCGAAGTAGACGTCTGTTTCAGACTATCTTGTGATGGTACTGCTTTTCGTGGTACTCGAACTACTTTTACGAATTCAATTTTTATGTGGCGAGCGTTCGACCTATTTCAAGGTCATCATCAGGGCAAAATAATCTTAAGGTATCTACAAAGTGACATAATTGGATTTTTAATTGGCTGTTTCAAATTTATTTGAAGAACGGCTCAGACCCACCATTGCTATGGACTGAAACACATATAGAGCATGAATGAAAAGAGCAACTTTACGTTTTGATATCCGCACTGCCTTAAGGAACATTCGAACCGATAAACATAATTCGCTACACAATGGAATTTGAAATTCGGCAAAAATCGGTGATGTCAATTACAGAGCATGATAAATAAATACGAATTTTTTCCGTTTGAATTTGACCGTACCTTATACATTCATCAGGATATTTCGTACAGTCCGTATTGCATCTGAACCTTTGCCAGGTCATCCAACCCATGGGTGGGGTGAGTGCTAAACCGTTGTCCAATGCGTAGGCGCCTTGTAACACGATGAAGACGACCAAAATACCTCTGGAAAAAACGAACATAATTTGTTCCTAAATCATCACAAGCTAACTAGCGAAAACTAAACACAATAACAAAAAATGAAAAACAGAAAATATACTTGAATTAAAAATTCGTTTTCAAAAATTTGAATTCAATGTATAAATTACATTTTTGTAACACTTACATTTATGATATTAGTTTGTATATAGTTATATAGTTATATGAAACTTCAAGTGTACGTTCTCATTCGTTTGAGATTATGCAGTTAAAAAGGACACGAAGAAGAAAGGACGCTTGTTCAAGAATCGCTGATATTATAAGAGGTCAATGTGCCAAGTTTCGTCCCTTTTAAATTTTATACCGGTTATTGTTTTTACTTGCTTTAATATTAAATATTAAACACTATTATTGTTAGTTATTTAATGTATTTTTTAAGCAATTAGCAGGATGTAAATTTTTTGTCATTTTGCATTGAATGGAGATTATGTATGCATAATAATTTATTTTCATCTTTACTTTTGTTAAGTATTTTTTTTAAATTGATGCGACACTGGATGATTTTGACAAACGTTTCTACATAAACAATAGAATATTTATGATTATGAAATTGTCGAAACTCTTAGCCTAAGTTACCTAAGCTTCATTTTGGTGGTCTAGCGTCAACTGAGTGTCTGAGAGGTAGAGACGAACTGACTCCAGGGATAAACATCTGCTCTGACTTGTTCCCAAGGTCGCTCGGAATTATTTCTAAGATAATCTTTCTAAACTCAAATATGATATTTGAATATTTGAAATAAAAATCAATAAATACGTTAAGAAGTTTAAATCGATACAACTGTGATACTAATTTTTATCTCCCGATTAAAAATGATCTATAAAATCGGCGAGTAAAACCGTGTATTATTTACAGTAAATTATTTTTAAAACAAAATACGATGAATTTAGAATCAAAAATAATTTCGAATAATGTTTAATTTTGCTGTTGTCTAATCGAAGGACAATTTTGAAATCAGTTGATTACTTATCTCGTTTACAGTTTTTCTCTCTCGACCTTATATCAGTTATTACGTTAAATAACAAAGAAGCCTTTTTACAGCTGTAGTTTTGTGATTTCAGAGTGCAAACGACCATCGAGGGTTAACAGCAAACGTTTATTTATTGTTGACACTTTCTTCCTGCATCAATTGCTTCTGACAAAATCAGCTTTAAAAAAGCCTTCTCCCGTTGGAAATCTACGAAATAGGATACGGGGCATTAAAATATATTGCTCATTCTAGGTATTCTTCAGCGCCTTTTTAATTTTTTGATCACACTGTCAAGTATCTCGATTGGAGTTATTTGCAAATTATTTTCTTTGAAGTGTTACGTCTTTCCAAAAAAATATAAAATCGTTATCAAGAGTATTGGTTAACATTGCTCAACAATGGCTTATTAAGACATAAGGAAATTCTTACCCGATTCAACGCCTTGTGACGCTATTCGAAGCTACCCGACGTAAGGTCTAAGTTCAATTTTCCTTATGGTTGTATTATCCCTGCACTGCGTAGTTATTTAGTTATTTAGGGAGCTTAGAGAAAATTTATTAATTGAGAGGAGAGGAAGGAGAGAGAGAGAGAGGGAGAGAGAGAGAGAGAGAGAGAGAGAGAGAGAGAGAGAGAGAGAGAG
>CM077101.1:2250555-2265995 GCA_039619505.1 Cimex hemipterus | reverse complement strand
CGAGCGGGGTTACTTAATATTAAATTTTAGAAAAATAAATAAATAAATAAAATGGGCGCCACGCTGTTTATATACGCGGAAACAGCTAACCGTAAAGGAAAACAAAATAATAAAATAAAGTAAATCAAAGAAAATTCACTAACCGGAAAATTAACTATAGAAAAGAACACAATATTTACATGAGAAAACAGAAAAACAAACACATTTATTTCAACAGAAAATTAAACATTAATCCTAAAATCTAAAATTAAACTTTCCTTAAAAACTAATGCCTTCGTTGATGGAAAGGAATTGATTTTTTCTTCTTTTTTTTTTCTGATTCTATGATCCGGCCAGGCCGTAGTGATCCGTCTCGACGCACACTCTCCGACTCACTCCCCTGTTCTCTCCTAAGCCTATCCTAGGCTCTATTAATTTTGATTCACCCACCGCTAATTAATATAGGTGGCATTATATCATGTTACGTGTTACGAACGTAACAAACTATCACACGCTAAATTGTAAAATAGGACGAATAAGACAAAACCAGAACAATTCGGCTTAACGATGTCTGAACCGTTATTACTGAGCCTATCAACCAATGTAGCAATAAGTTACAAGAGATAAGTGGTCCGGCTAAAATATAATGTCTACCCATAAAACTGCCCTTCGGTTATGATATTACAAGGATCCGATCTGTACAACCACAGTAAAATTTAAAAAAGTAAATAATGTTTGGACATTTTTTGATATCTAGGTGGTCGGACTATCGTTAGAATAAAACATCACTTTTTACCTTTAAAAAACTCAAACCGATCAGCTTACCGAAAGTTATATTTATTTTATTAAAAAAATTAAAATAGTTTATGTTCGCCATTGCTATTGAAAAATATAATTGAAAAATCGATTTGCACGTTAGGAAGACAATCTTGTACACCTGGATTTCTGAGCTCGCCTAAACTGCTCGGCATCATCAAAAGCATAAAATTTCACAATTAGATACTAATTTTGCACTGCCTCTTATATTTATCAAAAAACGCTATACAGTAAAATAGGAGGTCAGGCAAAAACGAAACCTGAACAATTCGGTTTAACGATGTCTGAACCTTTGTTATTGACGCTGTCAACTAATGTAACAAGAAGATATGTGGTCTGGATAAAATAAAGTCGGGTTTTTATAAACTACAATAAAATTTAAAAAGTAGACACAATTGCGAACTTTTTTGAAACGAGTGTCTCTTCTAGGTGGTAGGACTGTCACTAGAAAAAAATCCTTTTACACCCAAAAGACTCGAAATGATCATTTTAGAAAATGTCATGTTTATGAACGTTTATGTAAAATCAAATTATTTCACCGATGTTGACACAAATATGCATACCTTCACATTTTGAAGATCAGCCCTTGTACACCCGTTCCGAGTACAGTCTAGCAAGTAATCGTACTGTCTTGATGTCAGTTTAAATTCACAAAAGCTCTCTGATGTTCTATGACAACAGAACCGTGACATATTTTGCCCTTAATCAATGGAAACTGATTTTTGGGAATTAATACAGTTGGAATACTGATGGTGCGGCGGGTTGAAAGCAGGAGGGGTTGTCCTGCGCCGTTTGAAAATCGATCATCTATATGACGTCATCGTTGAGTTGACTTCACTTTTGTTCAGTAGAGTAACAACCATGGTCGAGGGCGCCTACATCCTCATCGCCCTTGTATCTACGGCATCTGCTGAAGTATTCACCAACTCTTTCTTCGTCAAGCTCCATGGGGACGGCGGCCGGGACACGGCGAGTCTGGTGGCCGCTAGGACCGGCTTCGACAACTTCGGGCCGGTGAGCAGACACGCCAGTTCACGATGTTTCAAAATAGCACATACATTCAAAAAACACTATAAAATACACTTTTCCTTTCCCCTCCAATTTTTCCACATTGACATCCTTAGCTATGAATTACAGTTTGCTTTTGAATTAGCATTATCTCACTTTGACATCTCCAATCGTCTTGTAGATTCAGAGAAGGTAAACAAACGATGGGGCTATGCTGTAAAGTAAGATAGTGAAAAATGATGACAACCTCATCAAAGTTGATATGAATACTTTCTATAACAAGCCATCCGAATGTCGACAGTTTGAATTGCGCAAAGTACAAAACTTTTTTTTTACACATGGTGTCTAAACAAAACGATGACAGGCAAATTTTAAACTATTTTCAACAGTTAGATTCGAAATGAAATGGAAAAGTAATTAATTTTAAAATTTTTAAAAGAAAGTTTAGTTCTTATCCCCTCTGATTAAAATAAAAAAGTCGTATAATTTAATTTTATAAATTAAAACAATAAATAATAAAAATAAGCAGTGGATATAAAAATGTGTGGTTGTAACGAAATAAATATACTGTTGACTCGTTTCAAATCGCACACGATTCCCGCTCTGGATTATTCAATAACGCGCTCTTCATTACTATCGACATTCGCGATGTTCTGCTTTCCTTTTCGAATATTGAAAAATTTCCGTCTCTACGTACTTAGAAAGTCACGGGTTTGACACATATTTTCGAAAACGTTCAGCATATGGCCCGGGGGGGGGGGCTCACCAAAACCACAGGTTCTCCCAACCTTGTTGATAAATGGCACATATCTTATTTACGAAAACCGTCCGGTTGTGAGTAAGAAAATCGATACGGATGTTAAACGGTTGGTTTTTATCAACTCGGTCGGTGTACGCCAGCATGACACCAAAATAGATAAACACCCGATCTGATCGACAGCGCTAACAATTAAAAAAATAGAGAGAGAGAGAGACTTATGCGGTAGAAAAAAAACGTGACTAAAGATTAGTTCCGACCTATTTACCTCAACAAATTTCCATTTCTTTTTGGAAAAAGCATGCACAGCTGTTAGGCAAAAGTGAGTTCGAAAAGATTCACAACTCGTCATTTTCTCTAAGTTCCATTCCGAAATTCTTATTTTAAAATAATTTTCCCCATTAGAATTGAAATATGGTCAATCGAAAGATACTAGCATTTTGAAATTTCATCGGAAATAAATAGAGAGCTATTGTATTCTGTGTTTATCACACGCCGGTGAGTTCTTGTGATCTGATCAGTAGGCCCAATTTCAGAGGTTGAATTTCTTTCGTTGCACATGTCAAAACACTTCCACCGCGGGTAAATGTGGCGTCATAGTTTGTTAATAGGTGTGTTGATATCTCCTCCACTGTGACTCATCTGCACGAGCCGTGTTGTGTTATGATGTTATAATCTAATAATTAAGAATCTTCTTCAGTTGCCTATTCAGTCTGCAGTGTCATGATTCGAAGTTTTCCTCTTCTTGTGATGCATTCTGTGATTTCTTTTCTTCCAAAATTCCCTGTAAGAATCTTGGATTCCTTATTCCTGAATGTTTCCTAATTTTCAATTTGTATTTTTGTCTAAGATACTCATTGATAGAGAAGGGCTCAGGATCAGCAGTATAGCAGCCACTTTCCTTGCAAGGCACCGCTCTCTCGTTGTCCTCTATTCCCACATTTCCTGGGACTCAGCATTGGGTGACTACGTTTTGCAGTTCAGCACCATCTTTGCACTAATGATGTTCAAACTTAGTATTTTAACGGCCCTTCGTTCCAGTTGAACTGGAACATCTCTCAATTGTATGAACGTCAGCGTGGAAAATAGCTGCGTATTTAGTTCAAGGAGCGAACAAACCGTACCTTCCTTTGCCCTAGATCCGTCAGTGTAGCAGCAGATGGTACTGCTCTCAGCGGAGCGTTTTCTCATTCTTGCCCATTCTTTTTTGGTACTTAAATTTATTTCGAAATAAAGCTTGCTTGGAGATGGACAATCTAGGGAGGCAATTTATATTGGTGTTACTTGTGTAGCTCCCTACCTGACAGCCTGGGTCTATTGTTTTATACATAATTAGTTTATTTTGGAGGCTCATCACTGATTCTCTACACATTAATATGAACAGTCTTGATAGCACATTTCCCTTTATCAACCATTTTACAAGTGTTGCTACCATAGTTATCAAGGTGTAAACCAAGCTACTTAACACTATTTCGCCAGGGAACATGATTCGTATAAATTCCCTATGTATAGGTATTGTTTTGGGCATAGAATTGCCTCAGTTTTTGTTGTGTTCAACCTGAGTTTCCATCTGTGGCAAAACCTAACGATCTTATGGAGGTTTCATTTCAATTTGTTAGTAATAGCACTTACCTTCCACGATGATAGTCTAAAGAGATTTGTCCTCTGTCGTTAGGGAAAGAGTGTAGTGTTGAAATCTTTGTTTCTAGGGGTCTGAAGCTCATTTGTTAGTGTGTGAGTTACTTGACTGTATATGTGTCTGCCAAATGAACAACGAGTGCGTCCCCCACTTGGCACTGTAGTGATAATGGATTACAGTGGTGTGACGTACTTGTTATATTTAAGATCTTGTTCGTATTTCTGTCGACTCTAGGGGAGAACGTTGCATAGTTTCAGTAAAACATTGTACAACGTTATCTAGGGAGTTAGGTGCTTTAGTGGTGTTAGTGAGTCATGTTTTTGTTTATGGAAAAGCCCAAATTATTTCAAATCATCTGGCCCTTTAATTAGGGTAACCCTTGGAGGAGATGGGAAAGTTATTGTATCTTGCCCTATTATCTCGCTCTCTCAGTTGACTTTGGAGTTCTTTGAGGTAATCCTAGCCACGATTATTGGCAGGGTAATCACCATGACAGAATGCGCATTTGCTGAGTTTTGCTCCCGCACCTCGGGGAAATTTGACAATAGCCATGAGTGTAGCCGTATTGATAATGCGTTCATCTTATAAAAACCGTTTATTACTTCTGTTTATATGTAGGTATTTTTCTCCTGGAATTCGTTTCCTCAGGACCAATCAGAGCCCAATTCAATTGCGTTACGCAGATAATTAACCTGTTTTCGGAAATACGGTGCCTTGACTTCTGGTAACGACAAGATGTAAATGAACTGATCCATAGCATAGTTTATCTCACAGACGAGACCTCCTTAAAAGAAATTAAATTAATAAAAGTGAATTATATTAGTTATTTCAGTCGTGGATTCGAATCCCGCTCGTGACATTGACTTTTTATCTCAACCAACAGCTTACTTAAAAATTAATTATTTAAAAAGATATCAGTTATTATTCACCGATTCAAAACCTCATTCCACTAGTCTTTACGTGTTTAAAAGGGTTCCTTTTGACGTAAGCAGTCTTTTCCAGGCTGGCACTCGCAGTAAATATTGCTTAAAGTTTTTTTATTTCCAAGCAGATATAACAGATTTCAATACCTTTTGCTCCCTACGCCCTTTAGCCGAAAAGGAGGACCTTTGACATATTTAATTTAATTGCCAATTTATGAAACTTTCTTCAAGAGCAACTCCAATCCAACAAGCTTTGTGAACCTACTTAATGGATCATAACGTAAACGTTTGTGCGGCGTATACCACTTCATGCCACAAGTTATGCGAATTAGGCCATTTATGATGAATGAGTGAAACACCTATTGTACACCCACACATAACCATTTTATTATTTAATTATTGCATTTAAACTTATTACAAAAAATGTTTTTGTCTGTTTTGTTGTTTATATTAGTTGAATTTTTTTCTGGCTTTTGTTGTAGTTATTATTGTGTTCCTGTTAATTATTCATATCCTGATAAAATTTTTTCTTCAGCTTTTATTCATATATGTGAAAGCTTTATTCTGAATATCGGGCTCCTTACATGTATAAATTCATAACTTTAAGTACGCCTGTATAACAAACAAAAATTCATTCAAATTTTAATTGTTGATGATGATAACGGTGTATATCACGAAGTGAGGTTTATTTGTACTTTCCTATTTCCTTAGTTCAGTCTGAGAATTCGAATCTTCTTTTAAGAAGAACTAGGTCATAGACTGTCGTTAATATAATTCCCTTCCCTGAATTTTCTTTGTATCCCAGGTTATTTATCTAGTAGGCGATGCTTCGCATTCGAAGACGTCGTGGGTAGCTGTTTCTTCCTCCTCATAGCTCATAATTTATAAATGAGGTCATCATTGAATAGGCCCATACTTCGTGGATATTATCTTAGATGCCAGTGGCTAGTATATATTCACTCCTTTGGGTTTAGCCCTCTCTAATTGTAGCAGTGGTTCGCCAGTATTGATGAGGCTTGTTTTAGCACAATCTTACTAGAATCTCCCAAAGTTGCCTAAGGGCGACACGAGATTTAGCAGATTTTCTAAAAGGTAGTTAAACCCATGGGAAGGTGCACTGATTTTCCTTTAGTGTTTATTCTGTTGTATTGGCAATACTGATATTTTTTTAGCCAATCTAAAATCTTTATCCAGGAATCTTCCACCTCCATCATGGCTCTTCACCTCACCATTGTATCTTGTATCAATTGTTACATTTGCCAAATATAAAATTGTTCTTATCTAGTTTAAAATTAAACTCTTTCTTGCCGAAAGATGCTTGAGTGTAATGCTTGCTGACTTAAGCAATTTTTTTTAAGTTAGCAGGAAATTCTAGGAGATTAGTGAGTTAAGTCCCCATGCACACTATTCAACCATGTTTAGTATTCTTTGGGTGAACTATTTTAATGTTAAGGCGAATTTTTCTCTGACTAGTATAACAATATAATGTCACCTGACTTGCAATTAGCTTTTGTAGACAGAACAAGCAAATATAGATAGTTGTAAGTTTTTCAGCAAGGCTTGAATATATTTGAATTTAGTTATCATAACTTTAGGTTGAACTAGTACATTTGCATGATCAGAAAGGCGTGTGAATTGTTGAATTGACCGAGTATGAAAAACAATTATCAAAAGGGGAAGCCGGTTGAGCCGAGGAAACAATTTGGATTATATATAAAATGTGTTGAATTTGTAGCTTCGAGAAACATTAGGCCGAGATAATTTGATGTTATAAATTCCCGTCGGGTGGGTACGCAAAATTATTACGAAACTTCCCTTATCGAATGATTTAGTAGAATGGCTTTTCATCCGACTGCCGTTCGTTGGGCGGCCTACTAATGAAGCATCAAACGATCTAAAACTTACATGATTACCTTTCGACATGAGCCAAAATCTAGGTGAAATATATCCCAAAGGGCGATAAATTAATCAGGACGAAGAAGGAGGAGGCAGTGTTTGTTAAATATTGTACCGGGCCGAGTTCAACGATAACTGTTGTTTTTTATATTGGCCGAAGTATCAGAATATTATTGTATGATATTGGCGGGCGGTTAAAATGATACAATAAGTCTGGTCAAACTTCGTTCTGAGGATTTTCTCTGCATAAAAATATAGATGTAGGGCGGTTGAACAGATATGAAGTCTAACCCACCGGACTTGCCCTTGACCTCACCTCGCGTTGCCAGTTTTGAAACACGAGCACTTTGAATGACCTTCAAAAACAATGAAACAATCGAGACGAGGAACAGTTCATATTGATCGAACGAGGCTCGAAACGTCCCCTGTGTGTCTCTGAACCGACGTATTATCATGATTTTCAGGGTCTTAGTTTTTCATCTTCTCGAGTGTACTGTTAATTAGCTACAATTTCCTTCATTCCGGAGACCCTGATCTTGCTGTCACTCCAAAGTCACACTGGCTCTTGGTAGATTGATGACCAATATTGGAGCCACCTACCTTTAGTCGGTCGTACAACATGGTCTACGAATACGTGTGTTAAAAAAACAAACACCGAAAATAAAAGGCCGCTGACAAACGGAAGGACGCCTTGTAGCAAGGTCCTATAGTTTCCGAGCCAGCAGCCGCTGGTGGTCGTGGGAATGACTTAATGGCTCTGGTTAGAAAATGGATCAAGGACCACCACCAAGGTTATATTCGGCGCGGATTTGCAAGAAACGTGGCCAAAACGAAGTAAAGGTGACTCTCCGACACGCACGAGAGATGAACAGCTGGGATGGTTCGGGACCCTACTGTATAGTCTGATCGGAGACACGGAGGAGTCGACTACTTTGACACCTAATTCCTGACGGGACACGGGCATTTCTGCTAATAATGGGGATGCAAGACCGTCGTGTATTTTCAGCGACCCTCTGCTGGATGACGCTCACCATACAGTTTTTGAATGCGAACGATGGGTACCAGAATGCCATGAACTTGGTCTAGTAACAGGACAGATCACGGTGAAGAACATCGTCGGAATCATGAATGAATGACGAAGACGGCCTTCATAAAGATTTCTACGAAGGAAGGTGATGCTCTACAGTCACCAATAATAAAAAACTTTAAATACAACCACTTCTCATTATAAAAACGAGTAAAATTTATTACTTGAATGTAATCATTAATATAAGTATGTATTCGGCACCAGGATCGTTAATTTATTTGCTGAAAGGTTCACAAAACAAAATTACTATGTTACTTGTGTACACTCTGCCCTGAGATTTACTTACATTCAACTAAGTAATTTTACAATTTTTTTAAAATGGGAACTGGATTATTTAAAGATTTTTGATTATTATTATTATGTGTACCTACCAACCGCGTGGGCTAAAAAAGAAAATGGAAACTGTTTTTAATAAATATTTCAAGTTCAGTTCTTAATTTCTTAATATTCTCAAAAATTCCTAGACCGATCGATTTGGGGGGGGGGGTGTTCCAAACTTATTCCTACTCATTGTTCTCATAAAAATATCTAATCTCAGAAAAATATTTAAAAATGTGTGGTTCCCATTAGAAACAAAACGGCTTTGAAATCTGTGAAAGAATTAGAGAAGTTACCATTGATAACGTTTTTGTATCTTTGAAAAAATGTAAGGAAAACCTGCTGGCGAATGTTAAAAAAAGAGTACTTGTATAAGGTATTTTGGGTGTAAGGAAAAGGCGGACAAGGCTGCTAATGCCGGGATGGCAGTATATTGATATAACCACCAGAATCCGGTCTTTTGACGTTAAAATGCAATAACCAACTAAAGGCCGCATCAATGGGCCTGATTGGCAGAGAAACACTCGCATATCAAGAGCAATTCGACAGGCTGCCTTCAGAGGACTTGACTTTAAAAATAAAAAAAAGAATGAGAATCATCACCGGCATGTGTCCGGCGTGCAGAGAAAAGTCCCTCGATGTGTCCCACATAATTGAAGTTGCCATTCTTCGGCTCCATGTCGAGAGCGCCAAGGAATGCCACCAGATATGTGAATTGTGCTTGACCTCGACAACGAAAATGTTCCGATCCAAGGCGGTTTATTGTATATAATACTGTTGGCTTCGTCTACCTAGCGTAATGTGCACATTTTTGTGAAAGAAGTTCAGGTCTGTTGCTATGTTGCGTATTTTATTGTTACTGGGAGGCTTACGGTGTATGATCGATACTAATCCAGAAAGATCAACTTATTGGTCAGTATCTGCAGAACCCAATTTTTTTCACACGTCAAAAACATATTGTGAATCATCAATTCTCCTGCACTTTGCAAAACTGATGATCAACGTTACTAACGTGTCTTGAGTTTAATTAAAATGGGGTAGCTTTTTAAGCCAAAAAAATACAAAGTTTATTTACAAATGAAATCGTTTTAAGAGATGTTGATGTTACCGAATCCCATGCTAACACGGTTATCGTCTTTTACCCGAAAACTCCGTTAAAATATATTTTCATCAAGACGCCGAAATTTTACAAATGAAAAATCATAGTTCACAGTTCACGCTATCCGCCAATTAACTTTGAAAGGCGTTGCGCGCATGCTATAGCGCAGTTGTTGTTCAATACCAGACCAACTTTCCAAAACCACTCTTGGGACAAAATATGATTGAACTGTTAGTTAAGTGAGGCGACGATGCAGGACTCCGCAACTATAGATCGATTTGGACGAAGAAAGCACTCTGGTTTGGTCCTGGTTTTTTTTTTTTGGGGGGGGGCAAGTTACAAATATGTAATTTAATTTACAAACTTTCGGGATTTCACAACTATAACAATAACGATATAAGTCGTTTCCCGGATCAATGGACCATGTGAATAACAAAGACAGATGTTAAAAATGTTATCAAATTGACTTCTAATTCTTGCCATAACTTGAATTAAAGGAAGTAAAGTTCTTAGTTAAAACAGTTCAAATCAAAATTGACGTAACGTTTTAAATCATAAATCAAGGAGTTAATAAAGACGTAGGATGGAACATTGTATTGCTCGTTTTAACAGTTAATACAAAGGACAACTATTTCTGCGCAAAAACAATACATATCCCAAAGAAAATCGATATATAAAATATAAAAAAACTGAATATAAGCCGCATAATTCTTGCGAGATTAGTTTAATAATTTATTGTATTCTATTGATAACAATATTTTTTTATTTACTTATGAGGCTGATGGGCTGATCCCTTCCAGGAAGCCACCCCATGGGTTTGGGGACTGGCACCCACTTAAAAAAAACCTACCCCAATATTTTCCCATTCCGCAAACGTTACGAGCATTACTTTAGGATAGAACTGCTTAAAAAGGCTTATAAGCCACCTCCAAATCCGGATTCATTTGGTGTCATTTATTGTGGAAGTTATTCTCCTCAGAAAAAATTTAGTTCCAAAAAACATTTAAATTTGGAGAAAAAAACTCGTCGACGTGACTATACTTGACTATACGTAGGCTTTTAACCCCTCGGGTCTTGGTCGCCCGCCCTGCGTAATGTATATAATGGACATAGAAAAAAAATGGAAGACGGTTTTGGAATCTGCGCAAAAATGTAACGGGGTTACCGTTGATTTCTTTTTTATATCTGTTCAAAAAATAAGGAAAAAAACATTGTGCATATTAAACTTATAATACAATGAGAGGCTAAAAGTGCACAATTTTTAATTTTTGTTGAGTGCTGGTTTTGAAGAAAAGTGTAATGACTAAGTAGAATAAATAAAAGAAATTAAACTTTGTAAAACAATTTTACCAAAAGTATGAAAACAAAGAAAAAATATCAATTCAGAACAGAAGTATTTCCTCTGCTTGCGTAGACCAATCCGTACATTCGACGTGGCATCGATTTTATGAGGTTTTCTATATAATGCTCTGAAATATTTTCATACTCCTCCAACAGCGTAATTCTTAACTCTTGCAAATTCTCCGCCATCACTGGGCGACTTTTTACCCTCTTTGACTACCCGTCCCAAGGTTTTCGGCGTTCGATAGGGGATTTAGTGGATCGGATAGTCGGGATTACGTGCCGGCCACTTCAAACATTGAATTGAAGCCTGTTCAAAATAGTCACCAACGATCCTAGCAGTGGAGGGACCTTAAATCGCCACGCATAAAAATAAAACTCGCCAATTAGTGACATGGAACATCTTGTTGTGATAATGTAACAGATTTTCATTTTATCTTTCTCTCGTCCTGTAAAATGGATCAAATAATGGTGTTAGACAATCAATGGCGGATTTTCTAAGTCGTCTAAGATGTAATTACAAATATTAATGGCGGCCACGTTTTTTTGCCTCTGAGTGTGCATTAATATTTCTGGTACAAACTTGAAAGTGCGCAACTTGTATTCATTTACTATCTAAGGAAATAGAAGCTCAACTATGATCTAACGGTTGTGTAGCACTAGATGAAGTTTGTTTAATTAATTTATCAAGTCTTTGTTCATAATTGATGTTTATAAGTGAAATATTTAGATTTAATTTCATTTATTAGTTTTGTTTCCTCATGACATTCTTGGAAAAGACAATGACAACATTGCTTGAACAACAGATGATTTTTATCGTTGTAGTTATTTTCTCGTTAATTTTAATATGAAAACAAGCTTTTATAGTGAAAATTGATAAACTAATTTATTTTCAAGAATTGGCACATCGACAAATAATCTTTGTATAAAACTTGAACACATTTTACTGTAGAGTGTAATGTTTAAAAGATGTCGTTTAAAAAATTGCACATCAAAACGTTAGGTATTAAGTAAAATTTTATAAATTTATTTTTAAATATTCAAAGACTAAGGAAATTCCATGTGAATCTCATTAGCAATCTAAAAATTCAATTGTGGGAATCACTACTTAAATAAAATATAAATAAAGTCCTTTGTAAAGAAAAACCCCAGGACAAAAAGCGACATACAGAAAATTATACTTGATAATTAAAAGTTGGTGAAGTTTTAAATATTTCGCGGAAAGCCGGATGTCATGAATGCTGAGGGAAAAATAAAACAATACAAACTTAATTGAAAATAAATTGTTGTTTGACTGTAAAAATAACTTGTTGCGATTGATTTCTGTCAAAATGTTTTAATATGTTTATTTTTATTTTGCAAATATCAGGGATAACATATTTATATACACGTGTATACATGTACATGTACATTATATATATACACACATATATGCATACATATATTTTAGTATATATATTAGCAGCTATGTGCGCAGCTATTGGCTAAACGTAAAACCAGGAAATATCAAAAATAAGTAAATATAGTATACAATTCTATCATAAAAATTGTTTTAACGCCCCGGGGAAAGTGGAAAACTACAATGTCTCCATTGAGAAATCGGATGGATGGCATGTACCTCGATTCAAGGTATAAAGAGAAAAATTACGAAGGGCCGGATCCGTGAGATATCTCTATGATCAAACTGTTGTCACCAAATATTTGAATAACGCATCAAACCCAATCATAGATGTTATTTGACTTATGCCGTCGCTTAGATCCCCTTTATAAGACATAAATTCGTGATTTGAAGAATTTTCAATATCTACATACATGATTCACACTATCCAGAAGTGTTCACTCTTTTTTTTTAAGTATGTCGAGTTCGAATGCAGGGCCGCTGGATTCGAACCCGGGACCTTTACTTTACAGTAATGAGCGCCGTGTCAAAGACGGAACCTTGTGATCACCGACGCCCCTCTATTAAAAAGACATAAAAGCCATTAAAAAAATCCTACATTCGTTAAATATTTTATGACTAGATTTTAATGTTTTATAGAGACATTCCTTTACAGGCAATAAATATTTAGTATCAATTTTTTTCTAGAAAATAAATTAGTTTTATTTAAATGTTTATCAATCCCAGGCCCTGAAGATGACCTCAATTAAGATCGAAACAAAGAAAATGTTTTTCTAACTTACACCAGACCTCATCTCAGGCTCTTTAAATAATAAAAACAGGTACAAAATTATTTTTAATTACAAACATAAAAAATATAACTTATTAAAAAGGTAAAGAGTTTACAGTTTATTCTTCGCTGAGAAAAGGACAGCTTTGTGCTATTTTTAAAGCAAGCCTTGTACAAAACAAAAGTAAAAGGATAAACACAAAAAACCTAATTTAAAACATTTTCAAGAAAACGGAAAACACGGGAGAATGATGACATTAAAATTCTCGCTCGACCAATAAAGTGAGAATTTAGAAACAAGACGTATGACAATGGAAGGCTAGTCGGTATGTGAGTCTGACATAATTGCTTGCCATCTAATCATAACGCGTCACAATGTTGTGCTCGGAGCATACATATGAAGATGTGTTGATTATGCGTCTGACTTCTGAGCTCGACCTATATTTGATTTTCTTCCTTGAACAGGTTGCAAAATTGTTCCTCTATTTGAAATTTACAAAAAAATGAAGCCTCAGGGAGGAATGAAACGCAAGTTCATGTTTTAAAATTAGACATTGTCTTTTGTTTTGTTAACAATATTAGCTACTACCTTCTCATTGCAATAAACAATTTTTTAGAAGCTTGGATAAACAGGGAGAAAGCAAAGAGTAAACCAGTTAAAAAATATAAGGAGGAAAGGGAATGTATGTGTCTATATCAACAATACATAAATAGGTATAGAGAGACAGTGTGAGAGAGACAGAAAAAGGAGTAAGACAAAGGGAGAGAACGTGAATGAGAGAGTGGAAAAGAGAGAGAGCGAGAAGGAGAGAATATGAGAATGAGTATGGGAGATAGCCGAGACGTCGTGAATGAGAGATAGAGTAAGAAAAAGTAAGAGAATAAGAGAGTGAAATATGGTTGCAGAGAAAGTAAAAGGATGAGAGAATATGAGAAAGATAAAGAGAGAGAGAGAGAGAGAGAGAGAGAGAGACAGAGAGAGAGAGAGAGATGAAAGAAAAAGAAAGGAAAAGAGTGAATGTGTGTAAGAGAGAGGGGGTTTCTCACTAAATGTTTAACGATTTTTACATTCAGTTGCTTAGGAAAATTAAGCGGATTTTTGACGATTTCTAACATCATTACATCTTAATCCATACATATCGTTGTCTAACATTGTTGATGTAAATAGTTTTCCTTTTAATTCATATACTTGAATGTTTGAATTTGTCACTTGACAACTTAGCTGCAACAACATTTCATCAGTAAACTTATTTAATTAAGGTTTGGTGCTTGGTCAGGTGTGTACAAAGTAAACTTATTACGACCTCCAGAGGATCCGAGGTGTGCCCGGGGTGAATTCTGCGCGTGCTCCCTGAGTGCTCAATAGAATTTGATTTCGAAATCCGAACGTGCCTCCCGGGTTCAATGCAATTATCTGTCTGAAGAACAATGCGATGATGATTCCAACGGAATTTGTAAACTTTTCGCAAAGCCCGAACATGCGAGAAAATGGGGTTTGCTTTGATTTAAATGAAGCAATTGAATAAATCCGTTCTTGAAATTGTTATAAATATAAATACAATTGACGGTTTCATTTGCCTGAAATGAGCTGTGTTCTTCATCCGAACAACACAGACACTCTCTCTTGTCTCACTGACATAGTAACGAAGTGTTATGTAAATTAAGAAGAATAAAACAGAGATGCCAAATTTTGTTGAATGTTTTGAATGCCGCGTCGATTATCCAGTTCTTGAGTTTTTCTTTCTCAAACCATTTTTCCACTTTCAGCTTAAACACCTAGATGAAATTCTGGTACCAAACCACATACCATTATACATCACGGTCAGACTCTCATCATATTAGGAGTTCTTCGACATTGGCCAAAACATTGCCTAATGAGGCCATAGCAAAGAATATACCTGTCCATCTACAACAATGGAAATAGAACTCGAGCTTCCAGCCTAACATATATTTATGTACAAAAGTTGGCTTTTGAGAGTGCCTCTGAGATACAGGAAATATCTACAGTATCTAAGGGGAAGCCATCACAAATCTAGAGAAAATATATTATGACTATAATTGCCTAACAAAATGAGAGGAAAACATTAATTGATCCTTCCAAATGGTCATAAATAAGCGGCCTTTTGAAGAAAAGGCTATTTTCTCAGTTGCAATTCCAGATGGTTCAAATATGGAACGGAAAGTAGGTGTAGAAGTAAAATGGCCGAATCATAACCAACATCTTTTGTATTGGTGTATTGGTTTCATCTAGGTTGCATGACCGGGTCGATCCAATCAAATTCAGTGCACAGGAGTTTAAAAAGAAGAATATGAACGATACACAGATTACCTATTCTCAGACAGCTCTCTCTCTCTCTCTCTCTCTCTCTCTCTCTCTCTCTCTCTCTCTCTCTGTCTCTTATACACATC
>CM077101.1:2222375-2250155 GCA_039619505.1 Cimex hemipterus | reverse complement strand
CTCTCTCTCTCTCTCTCTCTCTCTCTCTCTCTCTCTCTCTCTCCCACTTTCACTCTTTTCCTTTCTGTCGCCTTTTGTTTCTTTTTCTCTTTCTTTCATCTTCTCTCTCTGTCTCTCCCTCATTATCTTTCTCATATTCTCTCATCCTTTTACTTTCTCTGGAGCCATATTTCACTCTCTTATTCTCTTACTTTTTCTTACTCTCTCTCTCTCTCTCTCTCTCTCTCTCTCTCTCTCTCTCTCTCTCTTTCGCTCCTTGCTTACTGTCTTCGCCTTAATAGTCTTGAATAAAAATTCAAATCTTAAACCTGTACCATCCCATAAATTAAGAAAGGGGACACAATTTTTTTTCACGTTCTCTCGATTGAACATCTTGAAGAGGACGTTCTGGTTATGCTTTTTAACATTAACAGCCCCACTATTTAGCCAACGTGAGTTGTTGTATATTCTTACGGATTATATTTTATGCGTCGAACTGTTGGAGATTGATTACGCTAGCCCGAGTTGCTAGCCCAACAATATCAATCAATCAATCAGGCTTTTTTTGACGTTGAAAGCAAACTCCCTCTCAAAACTATCCCACCCTGTTTCAATTTCTATAAATATTTTACATCATCATTGTTTACATTTACATTGTCATTCAATAAATTGATGGAGTAGGTATAAAGCGAACAAAAATATGAGATAAATAACGTCAATTCTTACAATGTGTATTTACAATATGTATTCTAGCCATTAAACATCCACCACATTAATATTTTTTAAATGTATTTTCGATGTGGACAAGCCGCTAAAGAGACCCCATCAATACCCACCCCACTGTATCCTCCCAGAAGGCGTTGTACATTATATAAGATTAATGAGGAATACCATAACAGAAAAATGATGGTTCAGAAATGAAAAGCGCCATACTAACACTAACACGTTAATGATAGGTGATACCTACGCACGGGAAAGATAACACGTCGGTGCCCAATTGAGCACATTGTACAATTCATAAAACTACACTGAGAGACAAAAAGTTTTGAGTTTTTGTTTTGAATTTTTTTCTCTTACACGATCCCCCATTGATTATCTTACTACAATATTTGTCGTTTTAAAGGACTGGAGGTAAAGAACACAGACAAAATCTTCCACTTGCGTTTACAACTGGATTTTGAAAATAAATCTTTAAATATTACACCACTTCTTTGCTGGTTTATTTGTAAAACGTCTTTATAACATTCCGGTGGTTGATTTTCTTTAAGTTGTAACATTTTTGAGTATCAAATTTGTTTGAGTGATGGTTTTATGTGATGCAGATTCGGCAGGAATCATAGCATTGTTACATGGAAGTAGTCCGTATACGCTTCGCCAGGGTGTTTACCTATTACCATAATAATTGTCTAAAGAATCTTTCATCGGTAACAAAATACTGGAGGTTACTCAAGAAGGAATATATGAGGTCGCTATCGTGTCAAATCTCAGAGATGTGATAGTTGTATTGTTCTCAGAGACCGTCAGAAGCGGGATTATGTGGGAGAAGGCCTTCCACCGCTAAACTTCTGTAAAGGCAGAGAACAACTCGGATAAATTTCGCGAAAAATCTCATCAATTGGACTACAGACTTGTTTTCGAATGGGTCAAGGTTTTGGTTGAGGTCTTTTGGCGGCAGAGAGAGGGTTTGGAGAAGAACGGGAGAGCGATATATCTCCGCGACATTTTCACTCAGGTGGAGCTATGGGGTTAGCGGTTTTATGATTTTTGTAGGCGTTTCTATGGAAGGTCGCCCAAACTAGATCTTCATCGAGGTTTCCCTACCAGCTGCCCGATACATTGAAGATATGTTATCTGAAGACGTCGTTCCTTATTTGCTACTAATTGGCGACGGTCTTATTTTTATGCGTGGCAATGCAAGGCCCCACAGCTAGAATCTTCGTGCCTACTTCGTAGTTCGTACGGTTTGGACTGGCCAGCATTTAGTCACGACTTAAACCCTATCGAATACATTTGGGACGAGTTGTCTCCCAGTGATAGAGCCAAAGAAACCTCTCGATTAACTGAAACGTATCTAGCAATTCTGCATGCAGAACATGTTTGCGGGCTTTGGCTGAATTGATGAATATTTTCTTCATAGTTTCCGTAGACACATTTTTGATAAAATTGTTTTATTCATGTAATGTTCATTTGGCTACAACTTATTTTTATTTTAAAATATCCAGTAAACAACAAAAACAAAAGTTATAACGATTGTAAGTCTTTAGTTAAAAAACGAAGGTGGTCACTTTTTTAGTGTTTGGGCTATGCTTCATAGGCCTTTCTGTTTTTCATTTCTTTTCGCATTAAATTGGAAAATTATTCATGAGGCATTCTCACGCTTTTTAGCAATCGCACTCAATCTTTACGTTTAGTTTCTAAGAGAAATCACTTTCATTTTTTCAGCTTGATGGGAAGAATATGTTTCTGTCACTAATGATTGTGCACGGGAAACGAATTTCTTTCGCGTCCAGTCAGCCTCCCTTTCGCATAATAATAAGCCCTCAAAAAAGCCAACCGTGAATTATGGCTTATTCTGGAAATGGTTGATGCTCCGTAATCGGATGTCAAATGGTGCCTTCCAGTTAGTTTTACGACCGCTTACAATTGAATTTCGAGGGAGTGATACTACCAAATAGCCGGGGGTTATGGCTCGAAGATTATTTTATCCTTCTTTCTGTCAATGTGACAATAAACATAATTACGAACTTTTACATATAGAAGGTAGAAACTCAACAGGTTGGTCACGAACCGTGCAAAACTGCGACAGGTAAAAACATTATCCTAAAGGTCGCCCTGTAAATCTTACTTAAAAAAAGCTTTAAAATTTTTTAAAAAAGTAAAGAGAGGGTAGCAAAGTTAACAAAGGAAGGAAACTCAGAAAGCGTAATAGGAAGTGTTCTTCGATGAACCATTCGAGATATACTCGGCGTAGTACAAGCATCTATGGTGTTCCATGCAGAAGTTGTGGTATATTAGAATTTAGAAATGGAAAAACTGGCTGAATTACGGTGTATTTTCCTTACTAAAAACATATTTTTTTTGGAAAGCGGCAAAAATTCCTAGTTTTGGATTGAGACGTCCTCTCAATTCGCCCCAAATTCAATATACTTATATATTAAACGTGAAAACAGTAAAAATAGTTTTTATACGTCAATATTAGGTCTCAATATTAAGCCCTGATAAAATTATTTGTAGGACGTCATTTGGAGAATTATTTTCGAAAATATAGAAGAATTATTAAGTTCGGTTGGTTAGTGTCTGAAAGGTTCGGCTACATTTATTGAAGGCAACAGTTACTAAGAAATTAAAAATGCATTGGTATGAACATCTGGTAGTTGATAAATGAGACAATTGTTACATGTTCAAATGTGGTGATTTGATGTTGTTTGGCAGGTCAATGACAATTCTTTACAATATTTCGTCGGACCATGCTGGGGTCGCATATGAACTTCTAATTAATTTACTCTTAATTCATAATTTTTCTAGGTAGGATAAAAAAGATTACGAATTGGTTGTGTGGAACAAGTGACTGGGTTTAGTTAACCATATCTTTTAAATATCTCGGTAATTTATTGGGCTTTTGAAGTGCAGCCGACTCGTAGGGCGTGTATATCATATATCATATCGTATCACTGTTTCCCTGAATGGTTTTGTCGTTCGAAGCCTCATCTCGCGCCATTTCCGGTAGTGCCCCCAGATGAAGACTATTTTCTTGCAGTAGAATATCTTCTTTTCTTCTTTCCGCGAAATTTAGCCGTATGAACGATACCTGCAACTTATTTAATGTTTGTGCAATAGTTGCGTTTTGATTTTGTATCTGTTTGTTTTCGTTAACTCAGTCGTTACTGTAAATAATGTATTCATTTGTAACAGCAAACGTTCAGTTGGGTTTTCGTACGAATCACATTTCCATTTCCTTCATTGTTCACAGCTTTTTTCCCCATGCATCTTTTGGTTTTATTGACGAACAATTGAAACGACAACTGTCGAGGCATGCTGAACAAATTTAAAGTAAATTAAATAACCTTGTCTCTAAATTCAAGTCATAAATTGATAACAGTTTGTAATGAGCCCTTATATTATGTAATATATATTTAAAACTTAGATATATAAAAGGAAGTTTTAATCTATTAAATTAATGAAATATTTTAAAATTATTTATCCCAATGTAATTATCAAAAATAGCATATATCATCCTAACACAAAACAAAATCACTGTATACATTTTTATAATAATTTTTAACTATTATTTATTTTAATTTTAATGTTTTTCATTTGTAATACATAATTTTAGAAACATATGTAAAATGAATATTTTACGCTCTACTACCATTTGTGGTGATCACCATTTCGATCATCGGATTTCTTGAAGCAAGTTATTGCTTACCCGCCATATCGTATTCCATTCTAAAAATACCATACTAGAATTATAAATAAAAGAGTATTTATTAAATAACAAATAAAATATAAAAACAGCAATATCAAATCCACATTTACTGAAAAGTAGCTAAAGTGGAAATTAAATCGGGTCCTTTTACCATGGGAAATAAACGAAATTAAAATTAAAGTTTAGGTTAAGGACAAAATCGCAACTATCTCTTTGACACCGAAGATTCAGGCCTCTACTTATCTTTTTCGATGATCGGAGTCGGTCCGTCGATTAAACAGGAACGCCGCAAATCAGGCAAGAAATTAAAATGTTTACGTAGATCGACACCTATTATGGGTTGAATTGCGGTAAAGTATGGTAAAAATGGCCACTGAAAACAACGACGAAGACCTAATTTCAGATTAATTAGCTTAGCGCCGAAGGTGTGTAAAGGTGAACCGTCTGCAGTAACTAAATATAATTTCGAAGGTCTATGCCATTTATCTTCACTTGGTTCTGGCCATCATGGTACGTTTCACCGGCGTCGATTAAATAAGTACTTAATTTGGCCATTTTGTCAGTGGCGAATAGGCGGTTCTTTATACCACTTGTAGCCGAGGATTTGTTTTTCCTATGAGGTGGCATATGAGCGGGGGGTCGACATTTTGAAGCCCTGCGACCGAAAGTTCCATGGTGCAAGCAAAACTTTATGTTGTCTGTGTTGAAAGGTGAGGAGCTGCGGCTTCGTGGTAAAGTTTGGTTGTTAGGGCGATTAATACTATTATTACAACAACTTTGAGAAGTTCTGTGTTAGTTAATTTCCAAGCTCATATTTTCAATTTTTCGCGTCTGCTCGAGTAAACTCTCATACATTAAAGAACGTTGACTAGGTTTTGGTGAAATGTCTAACTGCAATGCGTTCTTTTCACTTTCATTATCTTATTAAATTTCCGGTTGTGACTTCATTGCCGAGCACTGACAAAGTTGAGTGTACTTTGCTGGACAATCGTTGTAACCCAACAGACCCCAACAATTTTTCAACGACTTTCAGTCCGGCTAAATTGCGCATTGTTCTAAATAATTGTGAAGGTTTCTGGTCTTCCAGTTCCAACTCATTTAGCGGTTTTTAAAACGTACTGCTCACTACAGGAAGCACATCTATTATCGCCATTTTTATAGTGTCCTATTTATTTGTCGTAGGAGGATTATTGATTACATCGCTCACCTATTCAAGCACTTCTCCGTCCAAATAGCTCACAATGTAGTGAAATTTGTTTTCATCCACGGCAACTCCAGAAACGTAAAACGTGGACTCCGCTTGTTTAAACCATAAGCTTGGCGTTTGCTTCCAAAGGGCGGTACCCCTAAAAATGTGTGTGGCCTCGTTTTGATCACACAAGCAGGCGTAATCTTCGCATTCTCGCATACTATACGCTTCCTGCATTGTCCAATTCGCCATTACGCCTTACGAGGAGCACTTCACAACAGCAAAGGTCACCCGGAATGGCGGGGTCTTTAGAAAAAAAGACTATTTGCAAGTATGTCGAGTTCGTATCTAGCGAAAACCCAAACTTACAGTGATGAGCATTGGGTCAACTCGTTAACTATCGCGTTCACATTTGGAGCGTTTTTATTCCTGCCGTCCTGGGAGGATTAAGTGCAGAACCTATTACGAAACATGATCATTATTTCAATTTCGCACTTTTTCTCACTCAAGGGCACGAGCCTACGACCGTAATAAATTACTATTTACTCAAGTTTTTTTATTTTTTTTATCAATCAGCTTTTGTTGATGAAGGCGATGTAAGGGATAAAGTAAATGACTTAAAAGGGGTTCACCGACTAACCTAGACATTGATTTCGGGCTTCGGAAATGCCCTGCTCACAAACTGGCCTCACCCTGCCCTCGATAACAATCAGTGTAGATAACATCACGCAAGTCGAACAGAATGTTTATTTTGGCAAAAAAACAGTCTAATTATATTAGTTTAACTATAATTCAATCGAAAGAAATAACAGCTTTAAGAATATCTAACTAGGTTTATCAATTAGAAATGTGACCCGGTTTTTATTTTTATTGCATAATAAACTCTAATTATCGGCTTATTAAAGTATTATTATATTAGGTTGAATTGAAATTCCTGAAATGCCATTTCCCCCTAGGATTCTTTCGGAAAAATGTATATTATGAAAATCTAATTTTAGTTTTTTCTCGACCTTAAGTAGTTTATTTTCTGTTGAGTTAAACCTTGTGGAGATTTGACTACCTGCCTCAACAATATATCTTGAATTGTTTGATCGAGTATCGTAGATTGAGTACTTTTTGCACTAGCGCCGAATGTTTTCTGTGTTTTCTACTCTCCCTTGGCAGAAACTGCTAAATCTACTCAACTTCAATTGGTGATATGTATCTGGGAAATATCTTTGGAATGTGGTCCATTTTTTGAGGGTTATTACATTTTATATTCATCTTCTTCTATTTAATTTTTTCTGTTTGGATATGGTATCTGAATTTTCTAATCCCATTTTTGCTCGTATGATTTTGTTAAGGTATCTCTCAAGGTTCGTAGAGGATGATGGGATGTCCCTTTGCTTGCTTTTCAGCTGCTTATTGCCCTCTGTACCTTCATGCCCAAGGGCCCTCATCAGGGTTGCTCAGGGTTGTTGTTAAAGTATTGGATAAAAATCCACACTCGCCAAGATAAGGCTTGTATTTTATTTACTTTAGCCCATGAATTTTGGCTATTTTCACGGGTCCGCCTTCAGAGTTTTAGGAGGTACAATTTTACGCCTCCTTATAGTATGCTGTCAGCTTTTAGGAGCAGAAATCATAGTTGAAGGCGTATTATGTCTAAAATTCATGAGGAAAGACGTCTAGTGAAGGCTGAAATATACAGCAAAAGTAATAAAGGCCTTCAAGTAATTGATAAAACGATACTTGGAAGTCGGTGTTTGGTATTCGCCAAGCATTGGCTTTTTGCTTATTGCACTTTTCCTAGTCCCTTAATTCGGCTCAATTGACTCGATCCTTCTTTTAAGAAGTCATTTCTGCAAAATCTTTTTCCCGGGCCTTTTTTTATTGTGATTGTCTTGAGCAGTTCGCATTAGAAGATGACCTATGAGTAGTAGTTTCTTACTCTTTAATGCATAGCTTATAAATGAGGTAAATATAGGTACCCATGTTCTGTAGGTGTTTTCTCATATGCCAAGGACCACCAGACTATCCATTTTTTATCTTAACCAACAGCTTACCTAAAGATTAATTAATTGAAAAAAATTTAACTAAATTCAAGCCAAGCGTAACTTACCATTGTGTTTATAATCAATAGATCAACTGGCGACCCATAAAAAACGGAAAGTTTATTTAATCACAAATACATAGAGAAGAAGAGGAAGGTTTAAACCACATTTTAATAGAACGATAATTTAATTGTAAGTAAAATGGATCAAAGAATGACCGATAAAATTTAAACACAATTTGATAAAAACTTTTTTCTTTCAATTTTTCAGTAGGATTAATTGAAAAATAAAAAATCGAACAAACGAAAAGACATCCGAGAATTAATGGTGGAAGTACAATAACTTGGCGTTTTATATTCCATTTCATATTCCATCCCCTCATAATTCATTCTGAATAAATTTCCTTATTTCAAGTTTAAACTTTTATTTCATAACTTTTATCCTTTAGAAATGCTTTTATTAAGATTTTTATGATTTATGATGGTTAAAGTTCATGACATTCGTCATTGGCTTCTTGTATTTTCTTGATGTAAACTTCAATGTAATTGGTATTCTGAGTACAATGAGAACTAATTTCTTTCCACTATACTCGATATTCCGCCATCGGCCCTGTCACTTACTTCACTTACTCAAAACCCAGCCCCGTTCATGTGGACACACCTCCTTATCCCTTAAAAATCGGAACAGGGGACCTAACAACCTGCTCTCATGCTTAACGACTGTTTTTAAATAGGGTAGCACGCATAATCGTTTCCTATAAGAGGCCAAGTCCTGGCTCTCCTCGGCCAAGTGTGACACATTGAGCGATCTTTCACCCCCTAGTGAAATTCTGCTGTAGGAAGGACGGTACCTCCGAGCATAGGTCCACACTAAGTTCTCGCCAGAAGCCTCACCACTAAGGCAGTACGTGTCCTTTCCCATGTAGCAGGTATGGATTTGGAACATTCTGCTACCTAGTAGTTCAGATAGTTATGCACCCTCCCTCATCTAGCAGACAGAATCTGGTGCCCTAACCCACGCGTGCCTAGAACTCGTTGGCCGCAACCAACCCGAAAGCCAAAACCGATCCAGCTTTGCATCATTCTCATGGCTACAACATTATGCTGCACCTTGATAACTCCCCTTGAATCCAATGGTTGGGAGAGGTTTCAAGGAAATATGTCCTAGAACCTGGATTGAGAAAGAAAAGTGATTGAGAACAACGTGTGGCTCACCTTTTCACCCCCCCCCCGTCTTGGCCATTTTATGGGATACGGCTCCTTTGGTTGGATAACATAGATGAGATTAACCTTCTAACGTCGAACGAATCGACCATGCATCTCTCGAGGAACGGATCGTAGATTCTGTGACAGCTCGTCACACATATCAGATCGAAGCTGTTCATTCTCAGATACCCTTCTCCACATGGGTCTATTCAGAGGTGGTCAGTTCTCCCCTATGGGTAACGGGTGTCCCCTGGGATTTGCAGGCTCACCCTCTCTAACTCCACCCAGGAAAAAGAACCATTCCAGTCAGTATTTGCTACTTCTTCATAAATGAGCAGTTGGGATCTTCTTTTGTTCGGTCACCGAAGAAGCCCTAACACTGGCACTACAGGAAGACAAGAGGTCGCGGGAAGGTATGGGCTATTGGTCACACTAAAACCTCCTACGTTTTCGAAGGACACCGTTCGCGTAGCCTCTGCGTACTCGCACGCTGAACAATGGTGGTCCGAACACTCCGGAATGTCGGAACATGCACAAAGGTCTTTCGTACAGGGGTAGGTGGATGGCTACCTCCCGTACGAGTACAGCCGGGAAGACCCAGGTAGCCGTCGGCCGATTTTCCAGGTCATTTACTCTCACCAGTATATAACCTGCCCTCTCTAAGGCTTCGCCGAACGAATATCCATGGGTCGCGTCCCAGTTCGAAATCTCTCTTATACCTGGGTATTCAACTTTTCCATAATCCGTCTTGTCTTGGCCAAGAATCTCGCCTAAGAGGAAGCGCTCTCCCCGAGATGCGGGCGGTAGAACTTCCAGCTCTCAGCAGAGGCAGAAGGGGCTCGCTCTAAACTAAGAGCTATTGTATGTATGCTTCTAGACGTTCTGTACCTATAGCACCAGCGAGTCCCAAATTAAGGAATTCAATAATTAGGCCTCGTATAAATGGTTGTATTTATTCGACCGTTATATACATCCCAAAGTATTTGCCCATGTGTATAATTATAGAACATTCTGTTATAAATTAGGTGCAGTGGGGTCTTATCTGCTTCATCCCAGTATCAGCACGTACAGCACCGGTTGATACCAGTCTACCTCAAAGATCCCTTCAGTCCATAGTTAGCTTTCGGATTATCTTCATGCTTCTTTTGATGCATTCTATTCTTTCTTTCTTTACAAATCTCGCCAGGTCGTTTTTGGTTAATCTTCGGTGAGTGAATTCTATACATATCCTTATTGCTGTAATGTTCGTTCTAATCCTGCGTGCCCTGGGACTCAGTAGAGTGTGATTTTGTTTTGTACACCTGTTTAGTTTAGTTTTGCAATTCAAAATGGGCTGTGTGGTAGTAAGAGAGCCATCTAAAATCGTTTACTGTTATAGTATTCACGGATTTATAAACTCAATACACAATAATTATTCAATAGTTGAACATGTACATATGTACAAAATATTACCTAATAGAATAATTAAATTACAAGTCCATCAAAGAAGGTAGGTAACTTTATCAACTATGTGAGCTACACTAAACTTTTAGTAGTGCTATAGTAACCAGCTTAGTTCTCTGCCTACAATGGTAGCACCGGTATCAACTTATAGCCTATCTTTGTTTTTATATCCCTTGTGTAAATTGAATTAAGTATTACTATTATTATTTATTGTTATAGAAATAACCTGCAGAATGGAATATATCATTGTTCTTAATACACCAAATAAAAATAAAATAACTACAATATGTGAAAGCACAATAACAAAAATGAAATTTTTTATAAATCATATATATTATAAAAACGAAATATTGTTCAAGATAACAGGTTTCTCATTTCAACTCGCTTTTATAACGCCGATAAGCAGAAATACTAAATATTATTTATATGTTCCTCGTTGTTTTTACCTGTGAGTGAAATCAAAGCTGGAGTGTTTTTTAAACATTTACTACGATCGGAAACGTTGGATTCACATTCAAAAAGAAAGTGATCTATGTTATAATTTTAGGTTTAAACACAATTGGCAATAGTGTATACAGATCGGAAATTATGTTTTATGCCTTATGTAGCAAATGATGGAAAAATCCTAAATATCCTAAGTTATTAGAAAACACGATTTTATGAATGCAACGATTTTAAATGCAGGGTTTTTCCTGCCAAACTGCTAATTTATCAGAAAACAGGATTGAAGCTTACATTTTTTCAATATAAAATGAAAGAGTGATTTTCAAATTTTTAAATTAGATTACCCATTTTATCCTTTGGATATTAGCATTTTGTGCCTGGCACACATCATTTGCTCTAATCATTAAAAGTTTGTTCCAAAGAGAAACTACCCAGTTGAAAGGGACGGTTTTTCATTCAGACGATTGAACTAACCTACAGTAACACAACTTCTCTAGGCTGCCATCAGGAATTGAGGGTAGTTTGCACCAAAACATTAATGTTCTGTAAAAAACGAGAGTTGTTAAGTGTAAAGAACTTGTTTCTAAACGAATGTAATGCCCTGGCGTGTTGAAAGGAACATGAAGGATACGGGTAAGATATTTTTTTGCACTCTTTCATTTCCAAGGCCGTCAAGTGTCGAATGAGGCAAATTATTTTATTGGTACTTTTATTCATAAAATAGACCGCTGCTTGATTAAGTTTTACGAACGACACGAGAGTGACTCACAACTAAACATAAGATTTAGAAACCTGTAATGTCATATATCATTCTTAAAATTTTTCATTTTACTTACTCGCCCTGATTTTTGAAATGGCACAACTGCAGTTTCAATTATAGGAGGCCTATTACCTTGTAATATTCAATAAAACAATCTACATAAAATAACATTAATAATTAAGTAATAATAATGCTATTAATGCTAATTCCTACATACTCCTTTACACCAAAAACGTTAATATAAGATAAACAGAAATAAAAGGAGAGGTGAAAGTTTTTCTCCTCATAGTACGACTCTACTTATAATAATTTCCCCAGAGGTCTCACCGTTCGCATCAATTTTCATCTTAGCTTTGAATGGTATTAATTGTACATCTCCCAATTGCATTGGATTATAGCTTGACAGATACTGGTGTACTTGCCAATTTACTTTGAATATTTGGTTTCGGCCCCTTTACCTTCTTGCGTCCTAAATCGATCAGTGCACCATACAATAGTGTCTTTCTCGAGTTTTAACCAATCCTTTTTGGGCCTTAGGTTTGTTCGAAAGCTTTTTGAAAATCCTATTTATGTCGTCCAAGGAGCCATGTCATTAGGATTCTTAGGTTCTCCTTTGTTAACGTTAATAACAATTTTTTTATCTGTCCTTGTTAACATTCGGTTTGGGGGGGGGATTTATTCTATGATTTTTACCATACCAGCTGGGGGACTTATTCTCATCGTTCCAGTAATGCGAATATGTGCAAGCCTCTGTGTATTTGTCTTTTTATCGGTTTGGCTTTATGTGACCGGTCACGAATTTCACCAAACCACGAATACGTACTAATTAGTATTGTTAGAAGATTATCATCGTATTTGTTCCAACTTTACTACTGCTGTTAATAAAATATGCAACAGATAAGAAAAAATGGAGCTAAGCCCGCATAATCAACCTTTCGGAATAATAAACAAAAATCTGTCAAATAAACCGTTTAATAATTTAAATAGTTTCTACTTTTTGATTAAAGAAATATTATGTAACATTACCAAACAAGAATGTTTTAAGCTTGAACATGAATTAACTAAAGAAAAGAAGCTCAATAGAATAATAATTGCATGACATCAAAAACGACTCATAGATCATACATTTTTCCCACACAGTTTCAACTAGGCCAGCACTAAGGGAATTGCAACTTACTCATGCTAACAACATGCCGATCAGAACGGGATATTGTAAACAGCAAGTATGATGGACTTTTGTTGGGTCAGTCAAAAGACGTGTCAAAAAGATAAAAACCTACTGAATTATTATTCGGAGATGAGTAGTTGCGGTATGGTGTGACGTAGGTTTTAGAAAACATTTTTTTTATCGTGCCAACGTTTCGATCTTTATTGAGATCATCTTCAGGGCTCAAAGTGTTTGTTTTCCGTGTAGATGTGTCATTCTGGTCTGTCGTATGCGCGCTCACAGATGATCTCAATAAAGATCGAAACATAGGCACGATAAAGAAAATGTCTTGTTAAGTTAAAACCAACGTCACACGAGACCGCATTTCAAGATCTCCGAATAATCATTAACTCACGACCAGTAAACACCACACATTTCTACATGGATTATTTTCGATTAGTTCAAAGAATACCTACCAACGTGAGACTGCTCTTTTTTCTCCTCATTTGTCTTTTACAGGATGTACAATTTTGGATATGTGGACATCATCGTGAGGGACTAGGGGCAGAAATTTACATTAGCAAGAACAGACCTCTTCTTTCTGTACACTTCTTCAGGGAATGTATAGTAATGAATCGACGAGCAATCCGCAAGACATTTGAACCGTGCCGGAGCTGTAGCTCTTAGCGCCGTCCCATCGATAACCAGAAGCTGAATAAGGAGAATGAATCTTTGCACACAGATCCATTTTTAACCTTCGTTTATTTTATTGTATTTTACCAACTCTAATGTAAATCGTAATCTTCATTGTCTCTATTTGTTTATCATATTGTTTTATTTTGGTACCGTACAGTGCTTTGAATGAATAACGTGTGAGTTATTGTTAATTTGGTTTTCCCAATTGTTCAATTACATATATCTATTTTTCGCGGGAAAGGAAGGGAATCCTCGAAATTTTCACTTTCATGCCGGGATCGCATCGGGGATGTGGATAAAAACCATTACATCGAAATTAATATTGAAAAGGCCACATCTCCCAGGTCCCAGGGGTTAACGTGCCCGGATTCCCCAGTCAGCTTGGTCTAACTCAACTTTCTCGATAAAACGGTGGGTACACTATCTCTTCTGCTAAGGACAGACTAAACTAACTATCGACGGAAGTTGGAGGTACTTAACAGACTAGTCCAAAATATCATTAGAAAAATAAAACCAAATACTTTAAAATAAATGAAGTTTTAATAGGCTTGAGAACATTACTTCAAGAAAAACATTTAAAAGAGGTGGGCTGACACTCTTCTCTACGCCATATATGCCTTGGACCTTGAAATATCATTACCTGATGGTATCTAAGTAACAAAATATGCAGACGACATATTTATATACACGTGCAATGACACCTTAGACAAAATCATGGAAAAACTACAACGTTTCATCGAGAGGTTTTATAAACGGTTAACAGACAAAGGGTTAGAAGTATTTGACTGCATATCGAGCATATATCTATCTCTTCACTACATAAACTTGGGAACTAATATTGTTCATTATAATCTCTTTGGGATAAGAAACAAATCCCTTATCTCCTCTCCCTCTATTGTTGAACCATCGGTAAAAATCAGGCGGAATTTGGAAATCTTTCAGGCATATCAACTCTGAATTTTCTATCGGTTAATTGATTGTGCAGTCTTTCACTTCGTCGAACATAATGTTATTAATAATTGCCTTATGATCGAGACTGAAAATTGTGTTGATTGCACTTTTGTATATAGAGTGTATTTCTGGGACTGAGAGTAAAAAGGCGTCTCCATAAGAGGGAATATTTCCTTTGCCAGCTTCGAACCGTGAGCACTTTTTGCGTCAAGTAACATAATTTTGCAAATAATGGACCACCTTTTGGTAAAGTGTTTAACAGATTCTTTGCGAGCGTTTTTAGTCTAACATTTGACGGTAGATCACAAGACTCGGCTGAATGAGCCGGAAGAGGATTACTAGGAAGGCATCGAAGTATGTGCCTCAAACATTTATTCTACAAGGTAGTTATCCATTTGAGAGATGTGTTAGATGCATGATTGTATGTGTACATGCTGAATGAATTCCATATCCGACAAGTACATGGCATATAGAAAAGGACTAAGAAGAACAATGTTATGTACGTTCTTTTGGGACCTTCAAGCGACTCATTAATCCTAAGAATATTTCGCTA
The DNA here is from genome assembly GCA_039619505.1 of Cimex hemipterus. Classification (NCBI taxonomy): domain Eukaryota; kingdom Metazoa; phylum Arthropoda; class Insecta; order Hemiptera; family Cimicidae; genus Cimex; species Cimex hemipterus. Next base: position 2,235,329 of record CM077101.1, on the reverse strand, counting down.
CCTAAAACAAGAGCCGTGATGTTGGAAAAAAACAATACTAGTAAATCAATCTTTAACATTTGATTTCCAACAAAGCTATATCGACGCTGACAAAGGATAGATTATTATTTGTGAAAAGCGTAGATGTCGACAATTAGCAGGACTTGCGAGTCAAACGCAGAGCGATCCTTAAGGATGCCGTACTGACCTAACCGCTCCATCCTCATTTGAAGTCTATTTTTTACGTGTGTGGTGATTAATGTCCGTTAGTCGATGATTATTCGGAGATAGTAAGATGCGGTCTGGTGTGATGTAGGTTTTAGCAATAACATTTTCGTCCTCGTGTCAACGTTTCGATCTTTATTAAGATCATTTTCAGGGCTCGGGATTTACAAGCATTGTTTAAATTTAGCAAATACCTGTAGAAAAAAGTGGTATGGTATGGTGGAAAAGGATACCAGGAGGAGGGGGTTTGTGTACCCCAGGCACTACAGCCTTCTGACTTATTGTACCTTCCTAGTTCCTTGGTTTAGTCAATAGACTCGATCCTGTTTTTAAGAAGTATCAAGTCATTGACTGTTATTGCTTCAATGTGGTGGGCTTGTACAGAAAACACCTGATCCGGTCCCTTCATTTGTTTTGGAGCCATCCGTATACCATATCATTGTATCCGATCTTCTCCTGTGTTCTTCCTCTCCTTTATAGTCTGTTGAGATTTTGAAGGTTGTTTCCGGGACCATGTAGTCAGTCCCCATTTTTAGTAATGGGCGTCTGATTTTGTTAATTATGGTTGTGTACCCGGATTGTTTGGTTCCCTTCCAATTTAATTGTTTTTTGAGCTTTTCCTAGCCTCTCCGTGTATGAATATTTCTAGTGGAGGTAGGTTTAGCAAGATTTCTAGTGCGTTTGTAGGAGTTGTTCTCAACGCCCCTGTGATACATAGGTTTGCTAGTATTTGTAAGCTGCCTAATGTTTGGGTACCTACTTTTTGTTGAGCTTTGTTCCACCAGATTAATGATCCATAGGTTATTCTGGGTCATATTACAGCCGTGTATAGCCAATAGGCCATGTTCGGTTTCAGTCCTCAGGATTTGCCTAATGTTCTTCTTGTGGTTATTAGCGATATTTTGCTTTTTGCTATTGTATGTTGCAGGTAAGGGTTCCAGGTTGAAAAAAGTGAATTTATACAAGAAAAAAAAGTTTGATATTCAATCAAAGTATTTGTACTCGCACAAAGCGTTTGTTTTCTGCGTAATTGTGCCATTCTTGTGTGTCATGTTGAGAATATAAGTGAGATATTGCTATTTTATGTTTATATACGTTGGATTTTTAAGGGGTGGGGAAGGAAGTCGGTATAGAAAAGATATTTTTTTATAAGGCGTCGGCTTCTCTGTGGGGAAACGAGCCGACGATGGAAAAAAACGATGCTAATGGTTCAGCCAGATTATACTTTCAGGATTATATAGACGGGAAAGTAAAGCTAAATTGTTGAAATATTAGACTATGTAGTGTTTTATATGTTATACGTATTTTGTGATGTGATAATATGTTTGTTATCGATATTACATTTGATTAATGATTTTGGCGTAGCTGCGATTGGGATTACATGTGTCTGTTCTGTAATGGATGCTGTGTATCTTATCTCTGTTGAGGTAAACCATTTCGAAATAGTTACGTTTGTGTTTGTTTTGTTCTGTGTATAATATTTTTGGATTGCTGAAGTCGAAATTGTGTTTGTGATCAAAGTGATGAATAGCCAATGCTGTAGGATTTTGTTTGGGTTTTTTGCAGTCATAGATATGTTGCTTTACTCTCTTGTCCAGATATTGGGGTGTAAGACCGATGTAAGGTGACAGTTTAAACAGTAGATCTTGTAAATTACATCAGATTTATTTGTTATTGGTGTGGGATCTTTAATTTTGGAAAAGCGTGTGCGAACTGCTATTTTGAAGTTATCAGAAGAGGGAAACGTGTTTAATTCATGCGCTAGGCCGTGAATGAATCGCATGACGTATGCTGGTTTCTGTAATTGATAGATTTGATATAGTATTATTAGTTGATGATGATGTTAGTGTTGAGTTGTAGTTGTTGATTATGTGTTTACTGATTGTTATGTAGGATATGTTTGTATATGTTGAAGTTGTTATCGAGAAAAGATGCATGGCTCCGGGTCATATTTCTGTGAAGTAGCTCTTTGGCCGTGTTTATTATTGTATGAAGAGGATGATGTGATGTAAAGTTGAGCTAGCGATCTGTGTTTCTTGGTTTTTGATACCAATCTGAGATTCATGTGCCATCTGATGACCAACTGAACAATGATAAAACATCACAACAGGGATATGAGAGTAGTGTGAGAGGATGTGAGTTTATTAATTTTCTAACTGAAATGAATGAATCTTCTTCATTATGTGTGTTATCTGTGATGTTGTTGAGTATGTTAGTTAGGTATTTTTTCATGTTGTACGTAGTGGAATGGGTCTTAGAGGGTGTTCAGATTTATGTGTTTTTACAGATCAGTATAGTTTCGGAGGCGTTGGTCAATTGTTTTGAAGTGATTTGTAGGTGTATAGGTCAATGTGTTTCTTGAAGGATTTTGTTTGTACGCTTGACGAGAGAAGAGACAGGGATTTGATTTTGCTGGATGTGTTTGTTTCGTTGATAATTTTCATCATTTTTTCCTTTCTTGTTGATTGCTATCGTTTGTTTTGTTTTATCACCAGAAAGAAAGACTGTCAGATTATAGTTTAGGTGTACGTTTCTTAAGGTATATTTGTTTTGTTGATTTGAAGTGAGGTGTTGTAAGCGATTATTTATGGTGTTAATGCATTTCGACCATATATGTCTTTTTCTTCTTCTGTTTTTGTGGACTTTTAGATTGCATAATCTACATCAGTAATTAATTTATCTGTTGGAAAACTGTTTTGTTGTAAGGAATGGAATGTTTGAGACTAAGGGATAGAAAGTTCTGCATTTCTGTTGGAATGTTAATTTTTGTTAGGTTTAAAAACCACTTGTTTGTGTTAACAGTTGTTGATTAAGTTGTTCAATTATTTGGTGTGTTTGTTTTTAATTTGGTCAGAGTGGAAATTGTATGTTTGTAAAAATGTTTTAAAGTGTCCGAAGGTATTATGTTGGCGGTGCTGAGTTTTAATTGGTGTAATTTTTGTGTTAATGTGTTAATGATTTTAATGTTCGTGGTGATTTCTGTTTAAAATGGATCTTTCCATTGTGGCCTTATGTATGTCTTTAATTCTGGTGTTGGATTTTGATAAGTAGTCGGAGTATTTTCTGTCTGCTGTCCTATCAGTCTGTTTGATATATTAAGACCAAGAGGATCGGAAACGGTCCAATTACATTTTCTAACCCGGAAGTCCCAACACAAAATCTTCAAGAAAGCAATACAGATAGCCTATTTTATATTTGTATTTCGTTCTTTAAATACAAAATACCCACTAGGTTATAATGACCGCTTTTACCCCTGACCAACCGGCAAATGCAACTATCTGACCGGTAGTAATGTCTACTACACGCAGTTGTTGTTTGTTAGTGAAACAGTCAACATCTTATCTCTTGCTCTCTGAACTCGGATACTCTAAACAACAGTAGCAGATTGTATCTCAACTTCTTTTATTAACTCTATGTTTTACAACCATTTTTGTTCCTACTTTTAATTTTTAATTTCTATAATTTAATACTAATTGCTATTAAATTCTTGTTTTGATAGTGGCCAAAATTTAAGAGAGGGGTTTCTCTCTCATACTAACAAAATGTCTATAGATAGTGGGGGGCCGCACCAAAAATCTGAACTTACATCCCAGAAAGACATAATATATTATAACATTCCAAAATATTTTTGAAAATATTGATGAAAAGTGTAGTAAGATTGTAGTTTCCAATGAGAATAAAAACAAAACGTTGTTAACTGAACTACCTAATTCATACTCTAAAATTTCTTATATAACTAAAGCTGATTTAACGGCTCATAGAGAAGTTGAAAAATTTGAGAGATAAAAGCACCTGAGTGAAAATCGTTTTAGTGCAGACAATAAAGGTCAGTATTTTGTTTTTGTTGAAGGAAAGACGGGTAACGTTGGTAAGACTCATCCTATGCTACTTGTTACGTTTCGCAATCCTGTTGAGAGTGCCCACAACACGCAATAATGGCACCAGTACACAGAAGACGAACACTTCCAGCCCTGAAGATGATCTCAATAAAGATCGAAACCTTGGCACGATAGAGAAAGTGTTTTTCTGAAACCTACATCACACCAGACCGCATCCCACGATATCTGAATAATTCTCGATTAACGGTCACTAATCTCTACACATTAAGGTGACATTCCGATTTTGAACGACAAAAAGACAGAGTCTTAATATTTATCAGTCAAATTACTACTTTGATATAGTTAACTACTTTGATTGTTTTTCATAATTGATTCTTATTCTCCATATTTTTGCTTGGTTTGCGTGTCATCTCAGCATTTTGACGTCTTAGTTTTAAAGAAGATGAGAGAGAAAATTTGAGAAAGAAGATGTGTGAAAAAGTAGAGAATTTTCCGTTTTATCCACGGAAGGTTGGCGATGACCAATAAAATGTTTGTCGGTTTAGAATACAAAGCACTTCTAAAAATTAAGTCTTTTCATTACACATAAACCTTTCTTATTAATTACTGAAACGAATTATTCACTTATACATCTATTTCTCTGATAACCGTTGCGAGAAAAGTAGAGAACCATTTAAATAAATCACCGTTGTCGTGAAACGATTCCACATTTGTCATCATCATTATTATTATTAATTTGGCATAGAGTAGTGATTATGATCGAGGAAAAGAAGGTGCTTGAAAAATCTATCTTTTCCGTTTAAGCGTAGTACAAACCCTTTTTCTTTCTTTTTTCGGATGAACCGCTGTTAAAGGAAAATCCTACGAACACGATGCGAGTTTTGTCCTGGGCGTGGGTAAGATAAACAGTTTGCTCTCGTACTGAGTACGTCAAAGCACACAACGTATCGATGGCTCTGTTTACCAATCACTCTCGAACGACCAGATGTCTGATGAAATGTCTGACCACAATCGTACATGGGTCCAACACGAAACACAACCTATCAGAATAAAGCCGAAGTCAAATATATGACGTTGATATGAGACTATAACATTGCCCTTCAAAGATACTCTTTCATTCTTGCGTTAAACCTTTCAGTTTGATTACTTGCCGAAATCATGATACCATAATTATTTTCACGTTAAAGTTGTTTTTCTTAGCTAAAATATGATGCTTCTTCTCAATACAACATATGGAGATATTTTACGAATAAAACGTAAAATTCTAGACATACTCATGGAAAAATGTAGTTTTTGTCGAAAAGTAAAGTTTTCATTATACTATAAGTACAATGTATTGTATATTTATATTAAATCAGTTGATATTATATGCCTAACATGTTTTGCGAGTAAACAAGCTGATGGTGTACAGTAATTGATACGGCCCTGAAAAAACAATCCGATGTTTAGTCATCGATTCTCCATGTGGGAAGATCCGTGGGCGAAAAGAAATCGGATGCAAATCGCCGAGGGTAAGTTTATATAGTTTATTTCCATTCCTTCTCAATCCCTGTATTTGCGTTAGTGCTATCACATAAATTTGCGAGATCTCCAATAAGAAACAATGTTTTAAACATGATTTTATATATTTTTTCCCATTTCCTTATATTAACAACAATTAATTCATTTCATTTCATTTATATATATTTGATTTCATAAACGCAAACCAAAAGTTTATATTTTTATAATAATAAGATCCAACTTACCTAAGTCATAGAATTTCTAAAGTTGCTGAAAAAAGTACACAAATCACTGTCAGGGAACGTTTCTGTATGTCAAATCTCGAAGAAAAGTAGATCTTTCTTTGTACAAAGAGTGTACATCCAATACTGATCCTGTAGTACTTTAATTCTATGGCGATAAGGTCGGTCCGGGATCTGAGAGATCCTCCATCCTGCAAAACAGACGGTCAATGTGTTTAATGTTGGAAAAAAAACACCTTTGTGTTGATCTCCTACAGCAACCGACCAACCAGCCGGAGCCTTTCACGACCAAGCCGTCCACTTATGTGTCCTCAGAGTGAAGAAGAGTGAAGTTTTCCACTTCTTTCGTCAGTCTATCTTTACCATACCGCCAACAAGCGTCTTCACCTCACTGAAGCCACCAATGTGTTGTACAAGCGCATTCCCCGGAACAGCAAGCACGTCTAACGTCACTTCAGTATATGTTCTATCAATTGATTGATTCCTACCAGCATTCCAGGTATATTCCAAAGAGTTTTGTATTGCTATGAGCAGTATGTGTTGGAATATATATTATAGTAAGCTAGGCTAAATTTTCTTCTTTTATCATGTCCACGTTTTAGTAAGTTATAAAGACGTTTCTCGTTCTCTTGTTGCCATCTGTATAAATCTGCAATTTGAAGTTGGTACAACCATGGTTTTAGTAAACGTACGGCTCCTGCTCCAAACAAAGATGCAGCCACAAAGGTTGGTAGAGTAGTTGCCGGTTTGAGCAGCGGCGTATGAAAGTCGTGGATCGAATCCCGCTCGCGACACTAATTTTTTCGTATAAACCGATACCTTGCACAAAAAGATTGATTAATTGAAAGAAATTATTTACATCGTTCAAACCGAAACCATTACAAAATTATCACTTCGGTGTTAAATTAAAAAACAATTTTAAACAATAACATCTCTATTTTTGAATTACGTGACAATATTGTATCGTCTAATAATTATTAATAAAATCGGATTTGTCGTTTGTGTTCCTCGTCACCGAAGGTATGAGTTAATTACTGATGAATTATATTAGGGGCGGATAATCGAAGTGATTTGGCTATTTCGTGGATGGAATCGCTGCTAACAAAATGTCATTGCTGGAATGTTCGCCCTAGCATAAAGTGAATGACGTCTGTCGCTTCTTATCAGCCGGGGCGGCGGCCGACCATCTTAACGTTGAATATCTATATATTCTCCGTATATATTTAATTCAAAAAATAAATATTGACCGTTATATTTTTCGTTCCTTAGTGCCAAACATATTAACGCAAACTGGAAGATAGGACCGACCGGAGACGTCATTAAGGCGGATCAGACTTTCCAAGATCACACTACTGTCCTGTTACGACTGGAGTCCACAGGGCATTCATTATCTATGAAGTTCCATCCCGTATTCGACGGACACGTCTGACCTCCCCAACACAACGCATCCATCCACCCAGCAGAAAATGCTATCCCATCCACCAGTTCTGCTCACATGCTTTCATTGAGATTACGTTTCGGCATTTATTTCTGCAATATTATTTGATACAAAAATAGTAAAAACTTTATTATCAAAATTTTGAAAGGTTATCACATAAGAATTGACAATTTGTTAAGGTTTTTTTCCAATTAAAATCGTTATAATTGACTCTTCGTACTGGCGTCCTGGAAAAGGGCCTTTTCATAAATAATGAAGATAAGTCAGACTCAGACAAAATTCTGCGCCCTTTGAAAATTGTGGAAACCATAACTTTTTAATTTTTTTTTATGCATGTAAATAAGATAATTTTCATATTTGTGCGGGTTTCCTTGGGATCTTGATTATTCCATCTTTCCTGATATCCCATTTCTTTAAGCATGGTTTAAAATAGGTAGCACAATTGTCATACACATCAATGTACTAGGTGAATAGCTCCTTCATGGGTACCTTCTGCAGAAATGTGAGATACATCTAACAGATTACAGCTACATCTACCTTAATAAAAGTCTCCTCTCGCATGTAAAGAGCCCTACAGCAACACGCACATAGAAAGTAAAAAGAGCCTATTCTCTACCTAATCTAACTAGTTCGACCAGTCTATGAAGTATTCTTTATTCCATCACAGACCAGTCCGATCACTTTTACCCACACACGGAAATTATTGTCTTTAAAATTTTTGCCTGACACATCAGTCGATAGACAATGGTGCAACAGGTTTTTTATAATAGTTTAGGATATCTTTAATCTCTCATTCGTCACCAAACGTTGGTACGCGCCATTCTTAGCAGTGTGTAGCGTAACGATATTAGTACAATGTTCCACCCTTACCTTATGCAGGGGTAATTCACATGCGTCCAAAGTTTCTCGTGAAGTAATTGATTTTATAGTCTTCAATTTCTTTAATGTAGCTACATCCCCTTACTTGGGCTCCATAAATCAGCGTATTACGAGATAGCGTTATATAATTTAAAACTTGAGTTCATGGAGGATGCTGCGTCCTGAGATACCCGATATTAAGCGTACAGACAGATTTGCGTTGTATTTTTATGAATAGAGTTTTTTGGTAAATATTCTTTTGTGTCTTCCTTTGCTAAAGATTTGTTTTATTTATATTAACTTTTAGATTATTTTCCTTCATATAACCGAAGGATAATTTCAGTATAGCCGTCTATATTCGTGCTCTACTTTCTTAATACTTTATCATATTTTTTGAAGAATAGTCGTAAACCTTTGAAAAATAATGGAGTCTACGACTCGCCTTCTTGGAAAACCTTTGCATGTTGAAATTTGTCTTCTCGTATTCCCTGAAATAAAATTCCTTCCAATCAATAAATATTTGGGATCGGAGTACAGGAATAGTGTAAAAAAGTGGTTCACAAGCGAAACGCGTGCCTTAACTTATAATGCAAAACGTTGTTTTATTTTGAAAATTATGAATTTCCTTTAATATTTTTGCAAAGCATGGCAGACATTTTTCGCATTTCCATCAAATTATAACTAGACAATTTTTTTCATTGAAATGTAACTATTGTTTGTTCAAAAATTCGTTAATTTTCATGTTATACGCTTCAGAAACTTAGATTTGGTTTAGATCAGTTATTTTATTTGTAAAGCGTTAAGAATATATATTTCCCATTGCTCTTTTTCGCCTCTGTTACAATGCTGAGTGTGTACACAATCTAAATAAAGAACGCTTCTCTCTTTGCATTGTAAATGAAGACGGTTAGAACACCCAAGTCGATCAACGCTGTAAGGTCCAATTACTTTTTTTTAACCACCAGCCGTGTTAAAAAGGGAAACTTGCTAATGGAAGACTGAATTAAACCAAAGCATCTTGACTGTACCGTAAAATTGTTTAAAAGAATTCACGTCCGCTTCAGCCTGTAAGTGAACATCGTGTATTAGACGTAGTTATGATCAGTTTTCATTGTAATATCAATAAAAAGAACACTTATCAAATAGTATTTATGAAATATACTTTTTTGGCAAAACCAACACAAACCTTTAAGTTTATTTTTTTCTATTACAAGCCTTCTACAATGGGTCATATAAACAATGTTTATAACGGAGATGCCGCGTATAAAGCTGCTTAAAATTGAATCAACATTATTACTATCATTTTAAGGGGAAATAAGTTTATTATATATACTGATTTTTTTTATGGTTTGTTACTGTCTCAGACATAGACCCCCACCTTTATGAATGTGGTTGGCCCTCATTAGTTGCAATATATAACAAATAATAAATATGTGCTGTAATATTAGATAAAAATAATAACAAATTTATCTTAGCTAACAAATGTGGTTCCTATATATTCGATTATATTTTTAAAAAATAGACTTAAAAAACGACACTTAGTTTGTTGTTATATTGATTTGTTTTTTTATTTTCCATAAATCCTAAGTACAAAGATTAAATTATTAAACACAATATTAATAACGCAAAAAAGCTATGATTGTAACTAACTTTTTTGGGTTTTTAAGCAAAAAAAAACTGGAATTAATAATTAAAGAATGATTTGTTGTTATATTTCATTTTTAATCATTTTTAATCTTAATTGTAAACAATTTTTATATTATTTTTTCTTTCATTTTTTCAATTGAAGAAATTTTCCATCATGCTTACGTTCCATACCATCTATTTTCCTTTAAATAAATAGGTAATATCAAATTAAAAATGGATAAATTGAACTTAAAAAACGGTAATTTAAAATTAAGAATTAATTTGCACTTAAAATGGTTGATTTGTCAGTAAATAAAGTTAATTTACATTAAAAAAGGGTTACTTTGAAATTTTTTAAAGTTAATTTGAAGCGAAAAATAATTAATTTGCAATTAAAAGAAGAAGGTGAATTTCCAATTTCAGAAAAGTTAATTTAACGTAACAACGAATTAATTTGAAACGAAAAGAAGTTTAATTTGAATAAAAAGATGCTAATTTGAAATTAAACATAGTTAATTTGAAAAACGTTTAATTTGAACTTATGAAGGGCTAATTTGAAATAAAAAGAAGATAGTTACTTTGAAATGTAGGGTAGGTTAATTAGAAGTCAAAAGGGTTAATTTGAAATTTAAAAACCCTTAATCTTAGTTAATAAGGGCTAATTAACAATTAAAAACCATTAATTTCAAATTTAAGAAAAGTTAATCCCATGCTCAAAAGAGTTAATTTGAAATTAAAAGAAAAAGGTTACTTCGAAATTTAAAAAGGTTAATTTTGCGTTAATGAGGGCTAACTTGAAATAAATACAGTTAATTCAAAATTTAGGAAAGTTAGTTTGATGTTCAAAAGAGTTAATTTGAAATTAGAAAGGTTAATTTGAAGTAAAAAGGGTGAATTAAAATTCACCCTAATTCAAAGTGTTAAATTGAAAAGGAGTTTAATTTGAAGTTAAACACGATTGATTTGAAATTAAAAAGAGTCCATTTGAAATTAGAAGATGGAAGTTAATTTTAAATTTAACGAAGGCTAAATTGAAGTTCAGAAGAGTTAATGTGAAATTAAAAAAAAAACTTAATTTGAAGTTAAAACGGTTTATTTGAATTGAAAATGTAATTTGATGCTCCTAATTTCTTGAATCTTATAAATCGATTAACTGCAATGTTTATTTTATATTGAAATTTCTTTTAGATGGCATCATGGTCTGCCATTTTTCATAGTCAGGTTTTTCAACGTGGAAGAGGTGTGTCGCTTTTTGCCGGCGTATTTAAATAAAAATACTTACTAAAATGAAGGCACGACTTTTCACAATACTAAAGATAGGATCTGAGAAGCCGTCATCATTCCCTGGTTCTCCATACAGAAACGACGTGGTGTCTCTTGATTACAGGAATTACGTTCCTGTTACTTCCTAACGTTACTTTCCATGCTAATGACAAAAATACCTCCTTCAAAAGAAAAAGAAAAATGGAACGAGTATCTACACTGCTGAAGTTCATTACAATCGCGTCGCGTCACACGTGCCAAAAGCGTCAATCGCGTCATACGCGTCGCGACGTAAGAATCAATCGCGTCGGGTCATACGCGTCGAAGGAGGAATCGTCGAGTGTGGTGCAAATCCGTTTGTTTCACAGAGCTTTTGTTGCCTTTGTACCTGTATAGGTCTCCAACTCTTTTCGTACCGAGTACTTGACAATTATCTCTTTTCATGTGTCCTAGGAAATACAACATCCTCGAGAGTCGTGCTCTTCAAATCTTGTTACTCCAACTGAGGAAACCAATATTGCTTTCTAACGCTAATGATGCTTACGCCAGGAAATGACTCCGAGGAGATTGCAAAACGTTTTGATCGATCTTGTTTTTAATATCACGAGCGTTATTTGATCCTTTTTTTTTCTTTGTAAGCTCTTCTTATGTAACACGTCGTAATTTTGGATTATACGCCAGTACCCTATGTTTAAATTAGTATTTCTGATATATACTTTAAGAGAAAAGAAGCAATATTAACAACTTATCTTAGCTGGAGAAAAACGAAAAGTTAAATATGCGATCGATTTGTATTAAAGTATAAATAGTATGATAAGCTTATACATTTCTTAGGGCCGGTTGCACCAACTCCGTCTAACCTCGGTTCAATACTGAACGGAGTTCAACACAAATATCGGCGTTTTTCAATATCTATTGATCCGAGATCAATTGATGAACGTCGATCAATTCTGAACGGTCGTCGAGCTCGGATTAAACAGGGTTCAGAGCTGAACAACGTTCATTCGATAATATAATATATAATCTGTTCGTTGTTTAACCGTATGTTGGAGATAATCGAAATGGACGTATTTTTACCTAGCTATTTAGAGGAATTAACAGATGATGAAGATTTCCTTGAGTCAGTAGCTTTACATATTAACAAAGAAAGGGTTTTTAGAGCCAGACAGGAACATTTTCACGAATGGGATAACGATCAATTCTTTAATAGATTCAGGATGACAAGGAATGCAGTGAACTTTATGTTACAGAAAATAAGAAATTCAATAACTCATCATACTACCAGGTAAGTGATAACTAGTTAGCTTTGAATAACAATGTTTTTTTTTGTTTTGTTTTTAACTTGATTGATAATGTTCTTTTCAGAAATCATGCTACCTCCCCCGAACTGATGTTATATATATATTACGCAGGGTGGGTGACCAGGACCCGAGGGGTTAGAAGCCTGGGTTGGCCCGTACCCCATCCCTAAAAGGTCCGGGACCTGGTCGGTTCACGAGTCCTGCATAAACCTATTGGACTTATTAACAAACCCCAGGATTTTGGACCATTTTAACCTGGGGAGTGTTTTAGTTATGTCCTCTCCTTCAAAGGTGTCGAATCTTTCCCTAGCATACCTATCACATTCGGCTAGGTAGTGTCGAGCCGTTTCCTCTTTAGTTTCGCAGAAGCGGCAGAAGGGGTCTGGTAGGGAGCCCATTATGAAGAGGTGTCTTCTCAGGGGGCAATGGCCCGTCAGGATGCCTATCAGCCTCCTAATTCTCCTCCTAGAATTGGAGAGTAACCATTTCGCTTCCTTGGGTTTGATTTCCTTCAGAAACTCCTTCGATTGCCTGCATCCGGGGGACGTATTCCATTCCTTGAGGAATAGTTTCATTCTCCAGCAACTTATACTCTCTTTTGCCGTGCTTAAAGAGTGGGGTAATACTGGTTGCGGGCCGACAAACACAGTATTTGATCCTTCCTTGGCCAGGCTGTCCGCCTC